>BSBK01000162.1:0-227500 GCA_027943335.1 Chamaecyparis obtusa
TATATATATACATATATATGTATATATCTATGTATATATATATATATGTATATATATATATACATATATATATATATATATATGTATATATATGTATATATATATATATATGTATATATATATATATATATATATGTATATATATATATATATATATATATGTGTGTGTGTGTGTGTGTGTGTGTGTGTGTGTGTGTACATTTACATTGATATCTAGGTGTATGTTTTGTATATTGATCTATTTGTACATTGACACATGTTTGGATTTTGCACTATATAGACATTTAAACATTGATGTACATGTTTGATTTTTGAGATATGTGTGTGTGTGTGTGTGTGTGTGTGTGTACATTTACATTGATATGTAGGTGCATGTTTTGTATATTGATCTATTTGTACATTGATACATGTTTCTAGATTTTGTAATTGAAGCCAAAAATTAATTGATCTTTAAAATTAATATTAAATTTATGTTCAATCTTCCATCAATCGAATTAATCAATCTTACTAAAAAATATTTTTATCAATTGAAAGTTTAAATCAATCATTAAAATCTAACTTTATAATTAATCTTTAATTTCAATGTTCAATCTTTTTAATCAATCTTAGAAATTCAATCTATAGGTAAACCCCTTAAGCCCTATTATGCACCCTTAAGCCCTATCTAGATCAATTAATTGAAAATTAATTAATCAATCTTACTGAAAAATCTTTAATGAATTGAAAGTTTAAATCAATCTTTAAAATCTAACTTTATAATTAATCTTTAATTTCAATGTTCAATCTTTTTAATCAATCTTAGAAATTCAATCTATAGGTAAACCCCTTAAGCCCTATTATGCACCCTTAAGCCCTATCTAGATTAATTAATTGAAAATTAATTAATCAATCTTACTGAAAAATCTTCAATGAATTGAAAGTTTAAATCAATCTTTAAAATCTTCAATTAATTGAAAGTTTAAATCAATCTTTAAAATCTAACTTTAAAAGTAATCTTTAATTTCAATGTTCAATCTTTAATCAACATTAATCTTCTATGCCCTTAAGTACCTCACATGACCCCTTAAGACCTAAAATGATCTAACATGACCCCTTAACCCATAACATGACCTCTTAAGCCCTTAAGTACCTAACATGACCCCTTAAGCCCTTAAGTGCCCTGCATGACCCCTTCAGACCTAAAATGACCTAACATGACCTTAAGACCTAATTTGACCTTACATGAGCCCTCAAGGACTAAACATGACCTAATATGACCTAATACTTGACCTAACATGACCTAACATGACCTAATATGACCTAATAAGACCTAAAAGACCTAATATGACCTCGCATGACCTAATAAGACCCCTAAGACCTAACATGACCTAAAAGACCCCTTAAGACCTAAAATGATCGCTTAAGACCTAATTTTACCTCACATAAGCCCTTAAGGACCAAACATGACCTAATATGACCTAATAAGACCTAAGATGACCTAACATGACCTAATATGACCTAATATGACCTAAACATGATCTAACATGACCTAACATGACCTAATATGACCTAACATGATCTAACATGACCTAATATGACCTAATAAGACCTAATATAACCTAACATGACCTAAAAGACCCCTTAAGACCTAATATGACCTAATATGACCTCACATGACCTAACATGACCTAAAAGACCCCTTAAGACCTAATATGACCTCACATGACCTAACATGACTAAAAGAGCCCTTAAGACCTAATATGACCTCGCATGACCTAATAAGACCCCTTAAGAACTAACATGACCTAAAAGACCCCTTAAGACCTAAAATGATCGCTTAAGACCTAATTTTACCTCACATGACCCCTTAAGGACCAAACATGACCTAATAGACCTAATATGACCTAGCATGACCTAATATGAGCTAACATGACCTAATATAACCTAACATGACCTAAAAGACCCCTTAAGACCTAATATGACCTCACATGACCTAACATGACCTAAAAGACCCCTTAAGAACTAATATGACCTAATATAACCTAACATGACCTAAAAGACCCCTTAAGACCTAATATGACCTCACATGACCTAACATGACCTAAAAGACCCCTTAAGACCTAATACAACCTCACATGACCTAACATGACCTAAAAGACCCCTTAAGACCTAAAATGATCGCTTAAGACCTAATTTTACCTCACATGAGCCCTTAATGACCAAACATGACCTAAAATGACCTAACATGACCTAAAAGACCCCTTAAGACCTAATATGACCTCACATGACCCCTTAAGACCTTATAAGACCTAAAAGACCTAATATGACCTAATAAGAGCTAACATGACCTAATATAACCCCTTAAGACCTTATAAGACCTAAAAGACCTAATATGACCTAATTAAGACCTAACATGACCCCTTAAGACCTTATAAGACCTAAAAGACCTAATATGACCTAATAAGACCTAACATGACCCCTTAAGACCTAAAATGATCCCTTAAGACCTAATATGACCTAACATGACCTAAAAGACCCCTAAAGACCTAATATGACCTCACATGACCTAACATGACCTAAAAGACCCCTTAAGACCTAATATGACCTCACATGACCTAACATGACCTAAAAGACCCCTTAAGACCTAATATGACCTCACATGACCTAAGACCTAAAAGACCCCTTAAGACCTAATATGACCTCACATGACCTAATAAGACCCCTTAAGACCTAACATGAACTAAAAGACCCCTTAAGACCTAAAATGATCGCTTAAGACCTAATTTTACCTCACATGACCCCTTAAGGACTGAACATGACCTATATGACCTAATATGACCTAATATGACCTAATAAGACCTAATATGACCTAACATGACCTAATATGAGCTAAGATGACCTAATATAACCTAACATGACCTAAAAGACCCCTTAAGACATAATATGACCTCGCATGACCTAACATGACCTAAAAGACCCCTTAAGACCTAATATGACTTCACATGACCTAACATGACCTAAAAGACCCCTTAAGACCTAAAATGATCACTTAAGACCTAATTTTACCTCACATGAGCCCTTAAGGACCAAACATGATCTACCATGACCTAACATGATCTAATATGACCTAACATGACCTAACATGACCTAAAAGACCCCTTAAGACCTAATATGACCTCACATGACCTAACATGACCTAAAAGAATCCCTTAAGACCTAATATGACCTCACATGACCTAACATGACCTAAAAGACCCCTGAAGACCTAATATGACCTCGCACGACCTAATAAGACCCCTTAAGACCTAACATGACCTAAAAGACCCCTTAAGACCTAAAATGATCACTTAAGACCTAATTTTACCTCACATGACCCCTTAAGGACCGAACATGACCTAATATGACCTAATAAGACCTAATATGACCTAGCATGACCTAATATGAGCTAACATGACCTAAAAGACCCCTTAAGACCTAATATGACCTCACATGACCTAACATGACCTAATATGACATAATAAGACCTAACATGACCTAACATGACCTAATAAGACCTAATAGACCTAACATGACCTAACATGACCTAAAAGATCTCTCTAAGACCTAATATGACCTAACATGACCTAAAAGACCCCTTAAGACCTAATATGACCTAACATGACCTAAAAGACCCCTTAAGACCTAATATGACCTCACATGACCTAATAAGACCCCTTAAGACCTAACATGACCTAAAAGATCCCTTAAGACCTAAAATGATTGCTTAAGACCTAATTTTACCTCACATGACCCCTTAAGGACCGAACATGACCTAATATGACCTAATAAGACCTAATAGACCTAGCATGACCTAACATGACCTAACATGACCTAACATGACCCCTTAAGACATGATCCCTTAAGCCCTTAACCCCTTAAGCCATGACCCCTTAAGCCCTTAATCCCTTAAGCCATGACCCCTTAAGCCCTTAAGTCATGACCCCTTAAGACTTTATAAGACCTAAAAGACCTAATATGACCTAATATGACCTAACATGACCTAATATGACCCCTTAAGACCTTATAAGACCTAAAAGACCTAATATGACCTAATAAGACCTAACATGATCCCTTAAGACCTAATTTGACTTCACATGACCCCTTAATGACCGAACATGACCTAATATGACCTAATAAGACCTAATATGACCTAGCATGACCTAACATGACCTAACATGACCTCACATGACCCCTTAAGCCCTTAAGGACCGAACATGACCCCTTAAGCCCTTAAAAGCCCTAACCCCTTAAGCCATGAGCACTTAAGCCCTTAAGCCCTTAAGCCATGAGCCCCTTAAGCCATGAGCCCTTAAGCCATGACCTATCTAATCAATCTAAACAAAAAATAGAAATATAGACCTATCTAATCAATCTAAACAAAAAATAGAAATATAGACCTATCTAATATTTATCTAATCAATCTAATCAATAAATTGAAATTAAAATTCAAGTAGAAAGTAAATTGAAAGTTTTATTTAATCAATTAAAATTCAATTTACCTATCTAATCAATCTAATCAATAAATATAAATTTATCTAGACTAGAAAGGTATGCAATTCAAGAATCAATCTATTCTAATCAATTGAAAAAAGAATCAATCTACTTTCAATTTAAATATAGACCTATATTTAATCAATCTAAACAAAAAATAGAAATTTAGACCTATCTAATATTTATCTAATCAATCTAATGAATAAATTGAAATTAAAATTCAAGTAGAAAGTAAATTGAAAGTTCTAGTTCTAAGAGAGAGGGAGGGGAAGGGGAAGGGGAAGGAGAGAGAGAGAGAGAGAGAGAGAGAACTTTCATCAATTAAAATTCAATTCAGATTTAATCTTGATCCATAAATTCAATCTAATCATAAATTTCAAATCAAATTTAAAGTCTACATATAAGTTTCAAATAGGATTTAAATTAAGTATGCAAAAATTAAAATCCTTCAACATAAAGCTCCTGATACATGTAGTCTGGATCCTCTCTATCCTTTATTATCTCCAAAAGTTTTTCATACTCTTCAATAGGCAACTTCCACTTTTGGTTTTTACTTGACCCTTTTTTTGACACTGTTTCAAACTGCAATTTCATCGCTATAACCAAGTGACTATAATGTAGAACTCTCTCTCCACACATGTATTTAACAAATTTAATTCCATTTTTGTCGATCTTATCTTGTTGATAATAGGTGCCTTCAATAACAACTAAACCAGTCAGATATTTTTGTCCATCACCATCTACAACTTCTTCAAGCAACTTGTGTTTTTTCCTTGGTGCATCTTAGTAGATAATAATCTACACCTATATTCTTAGGATCCGTAACCATAGCAAAAATATCACCTGCACAATTTATATTTATGTGTACAAGTAAATGTTAAATTTAAACTTCAAGTTCATATAATATATATATATATATATATATATATATATATATATATATATATATATATATATATATATATATATATATATATATATATATATATATATATATCACAAATATACCTAGAAATAAAAAATACGCACCTATAACAACTAATCAGAAACATGTTCATAGTCAGCTGAATATATAGGATCATGGATGTCGACATTTTCATAATCTTCATAAGGAGGCATTCTAATTAACACTTTATGATCCCATATTGAAACATATCCATTTGCAATATTAACACATTGACTCATAGTGTTGTTGTTAATACAATCTTCACAAAAGCATGATTTATCTCTTAGTTGAATCAGTGGAGGCTTGTGTTGTCCCGTAGTCATCACTTGATGCAAACTTCTAATTCCAACAATTGATTGACAATTGTAGGGATTCGATCAATCGATATCTGGATTGGATGGATTGATATATAGATCTCAGTTTGAAATCATGAAAAATGTGAAATGCAATATATATATAGATCTACAACAAGTTAAAACACACGTGACAGACCTATATATATAGTTTCATGAATTTGAGAACTTGAAAAATAAAAGTAAATTAAATAAATACCTATCACTTCCCAAAGGTAACATTTGTTGTATTTTGTGTCTCGAGCAGCGAAATGATTTTGACACCATTCAACAATTTTCTTTGAATTCTCTATCATGTTACCTAGAGAGATATATTTTTAACAATTTAGTGTATGTATATGTATATATATATATATATATATATATATATATATATATATATATATATATATATATATATATATATATATATATATATATATATATATATATATATATATATATATATATATATATATACATGTGTACATGTAATGTAAAGTTTTAAATAGTCTAGTCAAGTAAACAAGTTGAATATCAAATGTATGTACACATACCTTGAAGTTCATGTTGTCGGAGTGCACGCTTCACACATGCTCCTGCTCCATCATGCTCTCCTTTTCCATGTCCACTTTCAAAGAAGTTCCAAAAAAACTTAACGTTGTGTCTAGCATGTTGCATGGCTAACCAATTAAAGGCTTTTGTAGACTTAAATTGACCTACAATTCAAATAAATACAAAAATGTATTTAAATGTGACACATAAATATATCTAGAAATGCTCAAAAAATTTTAAAAGAAAATTTATAATGCATGTACGTACTTACCTGCACACCCATCAGACTAGATCCAATGTTGTGAAGCATTTATCCCACAACTCGCAAGATTGTTGAAAAACATGTTGAAACAATGAGCCACGTAGCTCCTATCATGAACCCTATCATCACTAATATAGAAATGAACCTCCTTGATGATAATGCATTCATTTTGATCTATACCAGACTCTATCCCATCCAAATCGTATTGTGCATGTCTATAGGTCACATGCACAAATATTGCAACTTGATCAGAATGATAATATTGAGTCTAGAGCTCCTTTTGAGGGGAAAATGTATAGTTCTCAGCAAAATCTACAACTGAAAGAATACAACCAAGTGGGAAACAATTTTTGGAATCACGAAACTATTTAGCTTGCCATCGTGCACCATGACAATGTTGGATATGTGGATAAATCATAGATCGAAATCTGTCCATGAACTGAAGGTACGGTAATTCACTCTCCTTTAATGTAATTTTTTTTATTCACCTTCTATATTCATTTGGTATATCTCATATTCAAATCTCTTCCACTGGACTGGTGTTGTAACATCAATATTATCAAATTGTAAAGGAAATTGCTGCAAATTTCCACAATGATTGCATTCATTTTTTATACACTGGACATTCAATTCATCTGAATCTTCTGATTTATCACATAAAATGGACTTTACAAATTCTGTTGTACTTCCAGTAACCATACCTAGATTAAGTATTGTCATAACCCTTTTATATGATTGCAAGTATAAGTGAAACTCAACATGATTTTGACAACAACATGTTTCACGAACCTTATTTATGCGTACGAAGCAAGGGCGCAACATCTCAAACATTCTCTGACATATTTTCACATCTAAAAATTCATGTTTGAATGCTTCAAAAAATTCACTTTGTGTAGTATCGACAAAATGTTTTGGATGTGAAATCTTCATACCAGTCTCTTCATCATCCATTTGTATAGTGTCCCTTCTATTGGAAGAAACACGAGAGTGGTTGGTCCAAAAATCAATGACCCATCTTCTTACATCTTCAAAAATTTTGTCTTTATAGGGAAGTCTACAAATCTGTACCCAATTATTTTCAATATTCATATCCAACATATTTCTCTTCCTAATACATCTCTGTATAGTTCTTCGAGATACATTGAGTAAATTAGAAATTGCTTGAACTTGATTTCTATGTGTCAATTTCTTACTAGTTATCATAGTCATCAAGCCTCTTCTAGCTGCATTTGAATCTGGTCCTTTATGATCTGCCCTGTTAACAACCTTCAGTGCATCTTGTAAATTTTGAATTATTGTCTCTTTTACTTTACCTCCTCCAACTTTCCTATTATCAATACCCAACAACTCCAAAACCGAAGTCATTTCTTTTTTCTTGAATAACTTTGCAAACAATTGTGCTTTTCCCACCAAAGATTTACTCTCAAAATATTCCATCCACATGTTTTTGAGATGCAATTTAATAGTGCTTTCAGGTACCAGGTGTTCCAGTTCAATTTGACTAATAAGTGATTCCTCATTCATGTCCATCAAATTCTACATTGCAAGAAAAAAATGTATACTTCGACTACTACCAATATCCTCCCCTAGTTGAGTTGCACCTTCTACAGCGATAGGTTCTTCTTCAACATCCATCGGTTTCCCTTGGACACGTTTCGTATAACCTTTCATTTGGTCATCCCTTTTACGATCATACTTCCTTGTTCTAGTCCTTTTATTTCCCATTGCTCAAATATCTAAGCAAGAGATAGGTTCTTCTTCAACATCCATCGGTTTCCCTTGGACACGTTTCGTATGACCTTTCATTTGGTCATCCCTTTTACGATCATACTTCCTTGTTCTAGTCCTTTTATTTCCCATTGCTCAAATATCTAAGCAAGATTTTTTTTATTGTTTTACTATTTTGTCACTGAAAAACTTGTCTTCAAACTCTTTTGAAATCAAAATTTCTTTGCAACTTCCCCAAAAGAATGAGTCCTTGCTTCAAAATATCCTTATATCCTAAAATAAGAATGTAAATTCGCAATTGATATATTTTTTTTTTAAAATATCACACACATATATAGCCTTCAAATTGAAAGGATGGGTTGCCCATGCGACCGGTCATGAGGAGCCAACGTCTTAGGTGACTCGGCTGAGTCATCCTAAGTGGCATGCCAACTTGGCAGCCAAAACTTCAAAAACACCAAAAATGCACAATTTGCACTTGTGGTGTTTTTTTCTCTTCTACAAATTAAAAATTTCAAAAAACTAAAACTACCCTTTTGTAGATCTTGGAACTACAATTCTAGAAATATAAATTTTATATAATTTCAATTGGAAAATGTTAAACAAATTTGTAAAAAACTACATGTAGGTATATAAAGCTTTGAGAAGTGGCCGATTCAATAAATTAAAAAAAATAGTAAATCAATTAAAAAAAAATTAAAATTATATGAGGCACTAGAGAAGAGAATCTTCTTCAAGAATATATAATTTATTTGGATTTTGGAAAAATTTTGATAACTAAAAAGTGGTGGGAGACAAAAACTATTGATTTCATGTAAGTTGTACTTTGAATACTTATAACGGGCAAATTATAGATCGAAAACACTTCTTTCCTTTTTTCTGCACTAGGTATACATGTCATCTAAAACATATTTTGAAATTGGAGGAAAAAACAATGTTTTACTTATAATTATTTGACGGGAGGTAAACCCCTTGATTTGCTGTATTTTCAGGACATGAAAAATAGACCTTAAAATTTTTTTAAAAATATTAATTTATGTCCAAAATAATTTTTAAAAATTATACGCATAAAATTCATCCTATTTCACAGATTTCATCAGTTTACATCATCTTCAAATTCTAAATATAAATGTGACTTTTATGCCCTTGAAGTTTTTTAGTTTTGGTGTTGTTAGCCTCTTCCTTTGTAAAAGGGTGACAACTTATTGTGCTTTTACCCCTTAAATAATTCATCAACCTTAGTCAACAAAAGACCTAGCTTTTGAATCTTCACTTCACTGTGCCAAAATAAAATAATATTGATCAAGTATTTTAGCCAAAAATACTATTGATCCTTATAAAACACCTCAAGATCATAAAACCACCTTAAAACATCTTATCAATCAATCATGAAATTTTTTTCCAATCATGTCAGCCAAGAACACAAGAAAGACCAACACAAACTAAAAAACACTTAAAATCTCATCACTTTGATCAATTTAGACTTCCAACTAAGTAGGGACACAATCCAAGAACATCCTTAGGCATCATGAACAATACACAAATAATCAAATCCACCCCAATCATTGGATTTTCCAGCATTTTATGCTTAAACCTCAAGAACACTATTGAATCCCTTAGTGACAACCAAAATATGCCTTACGGATGTCTTAATCACAAAAAAATTGAGTTTAGAACACCTCACCATGTCATAAACACACTCCCACTTGCATGACAAAAAATATCAACCTAAATGTGCAATCCAAACCGATCTCTTTGACTCTGTCACTTCATTGGCAGTAGGAAAGTAACTAGTCACAACTCATGGCCTCATAACTCATCCAAAAAGTCATGTCAACCCCTAAGACTTGACATGGATGAATTTAAGTAGAGAGGGATACAAAAATAGCCTCTCAAGACACAATATTTTGTAGAGAACAGAGAGTGGAGGATGAGTCATGATAGTTCATCGACAACATTGCAGATGTGGTTTTGCGCTAGGTAGCAGGGATGCTCGAGCAGAGACATAGTACTAGACAGATATGTATAGGAGAGATGTACCACAAGAGAAGTTGGCTACAAGATTTAGGCCTTCTCCTAGCATATCATACTCCCAAAGGACATTGAGAAGTGGGGGAGTAGCAGGATTGAGCAGGCTACCTAGACTAGAGGTGATTGTGCAACAGATAGGAGGGTTGTCATCCTCTAGGCCAAGAAGAGACAAGGAGGACAGAGAGAGCATAGGTTGACAGGGTACTCTCTCTTATGTAGAGGGACATTTTTTATAGAATTCCAAATATCATATTGAGTCTGCGAGCCTTAGTGTATATAGACACCTTGATGTTTGTACTCTGATATTTTTTCAACATATATGCATGAGATGCAACTACTTTATGATGTTTTTATAAGACATACATACTTATATGCATGGTTTTATTTTTGATGGATTATTTTTTATTTTCTTGCATTTTCTCATTAAATGAGAGCTCTTTTGTGTTGCTTGTCTTCTTATACATGAATGTAATTTTTTTGTATTTTTTTTTTTTTGAAATGTAATATATACATGTATGCCATCGATGCAATAAATTTTTTATTTGTATTTTTCTACTTTTATGAATGCATGAATGTAGGATGCACTTTTTTTTGCATACCAGAGTACTAGACCAAGGTGACTATGAGGACTGACTAAAGAAGTGTTAGAAAAAGGCATAAATTACATGAAAGAGTGTTAGTAAGATATGAATATTTCTTTCTTAAATTGTATTTATGTCGCAAGATATTTATTTTTTATATAGAAAAATGGATGTGGTGCATCGTGGCATAATAGGCTAGAGCAATAATGCCATCATTTTGCATAAGACAAACACAATGCAAATAGACAATGATCTTATCCACCCTGAAGCATATGAAAGACATGCCCTAGAAATTCATGAGAACATCCAATAAGCAGAAGACAAGATTAAAAAAAATGATCATGAACCATCACAAACACTCTCATAAATCAATTAATATCATCGAGTAGCATACGAACATGACCAAAAAGAAAATAAATAAAAGATAAAACACTCACCAAAACATATGAGACAACAACCATTCTGATTTTATTGTTAGTTTCTTTGTGTGCTTGGTCTGATAAGTTGTAATTGATTAACTGATTGAAAGGTTGGATGATTGATAGATTTATTGGTTGACAATGATTGATAGATTGGTTGAAAGATCGAAAAAGCTCAATCAGATTGAGTGTCGGATCAAATGATTCAGATTGGCATTTGCTAAAACTTGATTGCATTCAAGCGCATTGTTATGAGTCTTTAATTGATGTCTGCATGCATGCTAGTTGTGCCGCAAAAGGAAGAATATGTACAAATTTATTGCAGATTTTAAAGAAATTTTTCAACTTTTTAGGGTTTTTTTTTTAATATTTAAAATTTTTGGTGATGATTGTTTTCAACTTTTTACAATGTTTTAGTATTTTTTCATGACTTTTTATGATTTTTAGAGATTTTTTCTGCTTCATATTTGATTTTTTTAATGATTTTTTTTTCAAGTTTATATTCAATTTTTAAAAATATTTACAGGACTTTTTATGCTTTTTAGTAATTTTTCCAGGACTTTTTATGATTTTTATGGTGTTTTTTCATGACCATATTTAATTTTTAGGACTTTTTCAACTTCGTATTTGATTTTTAGTATTTTTTTCAGGATCATATTTAATTTTTTAGCATTTTTTTAGGTCATTAAGTATTTACATGTTGTTATTTCCAATCTGATAAAGCAGGTGATCCATAGACCTACCATGTTCAAAGACTTGCCCCCACTTCAAATTCAAATTTTAGAAATGCAAGGATTATACCCCTAAACAAAACACAGACTATATACAAAGGCCAAGGATGAGACAATTACTAACTAGTTACATCATGGAAATGAAAAAGACTATCAACCAATTGCAAACCATAAAAGGGCACTAGGCCTGATTCATGGCGAAGGATATGATCAAGGAAAATACTGATAAAGATCATATAGAGTCAAGATATATGTTGGAGAAATAAATTACTACTGTGGTGCCTTTTTGCAAGGTTTCCACCTGGGTACTTGCCCAAAGTGCTTGGTTGCCAGGTTTTCACTTTTGGATGGAATTTTTCTCTTTATTTCTATTTTTGTATGTCAAGACATTCATTTACTAGGCTTTCATCAAGGCAACCCTTTTTTCTTTTTCACTTTTTTCTTTTCTTTTTCAAAAAAAAAATTCTTTTTTTTTGTTTTGTTTTTTTCAAAAAAATTTCAATTATTTTTTGTATTTTTTCACGATCATGTGTAATACTTGAAGAGGTGCATATTGTTCACTACTTCTAACAATGGTTATCCCTTCAATGTTGCAATTTGGTAGACTTCGGACCCATATGTTGCAGTGACTATGTAGGGTCCTTCCCAGTTTGGTTCAAATTTTCCAAGCTTCTCTCATTGTTACTAAGTCTTGTAGTTCATCTTTAGAACCAAATCTCCAATCTCAAAATGATGACCTCTAAATTTCTTGCTATAACTCCTATTGAGACAGTTCTGGTATGCTTGCAAATGGACTAAGGTGGCTTGTCTCCGCTCATCTACCATTTCAAGTTCATGGAGTCTCGACACTGTATTGTTTATCATCTATTATATGTTGCAATGATACTCTCCATGATTAGATTTGAATCTCAAGAGGTAGAATGGCCTCAATGCCATAGACCAGAGAGTATGGTGTAGGACCAGTGGAGGTGCGAATGTTGGTTCTGTAAGCCTAACGAGCTAGATTTAATTATAGGTGCCAGTTTTGACTAGTGTCGTTGATAGTCTTTTGGAGTATCTTAACTATTGTTCTATTTGATGCCTCATCTTGGTTTGCCTTGTGGATAATAGATACTACAAAATCCATTATGAATCTTGAATTTATCACAAAGCTCTTTAACATCTTTATTTTGGAACAACAAAAACTTTAGTGGTAATTATTCACCATTTGGCAAATGTCACATGTCGACAACCCACAATTTGGTGAATATATTGCAAATATGGGATTGACCCTATCGCCCGAAATCTATTAAAATTGGGTTCAATGCCCGGGCCCATCGCCCATCAGTTTATTTAATTTTCTCCATTTCTTTCACATTATCACCAATGGAATATAATTTTTGGGCACGTCAAATTTTAAACATTCACCTATAATTTCAAAGAGGACCCAAATGGATAGCCTATATTCGCCAATAATTTTATACAAGTATATTTATAGGCAGCCCCAAATTTTCCTAGTATTTTACGGATGCATGTCTCAAAGTAATGTATTTTCACCAACTTTATTAATCATACCAAGGTATTGGATGACCCATAATTGCCCCGAAAATAACACAAGACGTGTTATAATTACGTGGGCTTCACCAAATATTTGTAGACCTAATACCTCCCACCGAATTTGCCAAAAAAGGATTAGTATAAATACATTCATAGATCAGTCTTATTGTACATAATTTGGTTTGGTTCAATTTGATCGATACCAAAGTTTAGACTGTTGAGTCTTGACTGCATTGGTGAGTCGCGACTGCAATTAAATTTGAGGCAAAGGTAAGTGATTATTATTTTGTGACTATGTAATTTTGAGTTCATTCTTATTTAGTGGGGCCCAGTTAGTGAATAGTGGTGAACAGGGAGACCTCAGACATGATTTAAGGGTCAATGAATCATATTTATATATATTATAGTTCTATTATCACTTCTTCAACAAGTAAAAAAATTTTTTGCACCGGTAGGTTCGTAGACTTTATTTCATTGAATAATTGAGATGTCAAACAAGAATAAGGGTAAGGCTCCCACATATGGGGAAAGCCAGGAGAGGCCAGCAAAATGCAGAACCTTATCATCATACTTTGGTCATGGTGTTGGAAATGTTTCTAGCCAAAATTGGGAAGCTACTTCATCACAAGAAGATTTTCAAGATTCACAACCTGAACCTACACGACATATTGAAGAAGTCAATGAACTTGATATCTCAGATCACGATGAACTTGAAGAAGATTTTTAGTTAAATATCTAGAGTATCCATAATGATATAATCAACTTGGATGAGACTGAGAATGCCAGAGAAGATGATGGTATCGGAAAGAAGAAAGGAAAATATAATTCAAAGAATGATAGAGAATCAAAAAAAGATCGGATGCGAGATCTGTCAAGGAATTTTCAAGTAGAATGGGTGTTAAAGTATCCATTCATTGAACCAGTGGATAATCCAATTGAAGGTGAGCCTCCAGTAGAATGAAAATGTAAGATTTGTACCAAGATAAATAAGAAGGAAAAGAGGTTGTAGCTAAAAATTGACACCATAGAGAAGCATATGGGTAAAGTTTATGAAAAATAAAACCATAGATGGAGTTCAAAAATTAGTGATAAGATGGAAAAAAAAGGAGGAATCTCAACATGTTAGGAATGCAGAATTATATAAATTTTAGCAAAATATAAAGATGAAGCCTGGTGAAGTTAAAGGCTCTATTGAAGCTTGTTTTGGAAAAGCGTTGGAAGTAGAACTAATGGGAAAAGTTGTTTAGTTAAGTGTTGTCTTTATTATTTTGAGTAGAGGGCATCCTATGATAGACTACCCATCATTGAGTGCTTTATTACACTTTTTGAAAGTTCATAACTATCCTAACAGTCACTGGTCAATAAATAGTGGATGGGAATGGGCAAGTTGTCTTGCCAAGGTTGAAAAAGAGGATCTAAAGGAAAAAATTAAAGAGTCAAATTTTATTGCATTATCTTTAGATGAGGTTACAACAGTAGATAATACTTCATGGGTATGCATGCATGTTTATACTATACACAATTTTGTCTTCCAACCTCATCTACTAATTGTTGCTAAAATGAAGGATAATGTGACAACAGAAAATTTATTTGAACTAGTAAAGTGTTCTCTAATTGAATATGGAGGTATAAATGACATGACAATTGCCAAAAAGTTGGTGTGTGTGGGAGCGAATGGAGCTCCAATAATACAAGGCCACAGGGGTAATCTTTGCACAAAGATACAATCTTCTTATGCACCCTACGTTACTCCCATTCACTGCATGGCCCACAAAATGAATCTAGCTTTTGGAGTAGTCAGCAAGCATGCTCCAATACAAAAAATTGAACTTTTAATCAAAGAGCTCTACCAATAATTATGTCAAAGTTTGAAATGATTGAGGGAATTTCAATAATTTGTCGAAGGACTAACTGATGGGAACAATCTTCTTAAGGATAATGATACCAAATGGACCTCTTTGGATGGACCATAACATCGAGTTTTTTCAGAATATCAATCGTGGCTTGGTCTAATTAACTCAAGTCATGATGAAGCAAGGCTACCAAAATTTCCTGCGCTACTGTGAATGTTAAGTAATGTAGAAACACTCTTAACATTAGCAGGTCTTCTCCCTATCCTTGAGGAAATGAGAAATATAATGAAAAAGGCCCAGCAAAGAGCTATGTATATTGCCAAATATTATACTATGCATAAATTAACATGCATGACACTAGATAATCTCTATCAATCATGTAATGATATAAAATTTGTCAACTGGCTAAAAATCACAGATTTGGACAATCCTAATAATGTTTTAAAAATTAGTGCAAAAGGAGAGTTATGTGCATAAGTTCATAGAGTTGATCTATACCAATGCACTACTTTTAGAGAATTGAGTCTGGGGAACCAGGAAAGAACCCCAAGAAGCAAGTATCAAGTGTTGAAAGGGAAGACTTTACCAAGATCATTGAGTCTATAATAGCCTCTGTGAAGCACATTTCCCATGATCTTTCCTTGCAGATTAGAGAAAGATTCCCTCCAATCAAACTACTTGAATCCATGGCTATTGTGTTTCCCTGATATTGGAGAATGAACAATTCAAAAGATTTTTGAACTAGGCTACTAACTTTGATAGATCATTTTTGCAAAACCAAAGAGTTAAATGGAGTAACTCTAAATAGAATTTTAGATTAATCTCATTTGAGAGAGCAATCAGGTCATTTTTCACTGACAATGAGGGAACAATATAATATTATGCAGAACCCCCATGAAGATGGATCAGTAACAAGGCTTTGGAAAAATCAAGCTGAGAGCGAAATGTTGATTGATTCAATATCAGAATTTTTCAAGCTTGATGATTTATGTCTGACCATGATATTGGGGTCAGTGGAGGATGAGAGAATTTTCAATGATTTGGGATTCCTAAATTCAAAGCTAAGAAACAAACTAGACAAGAATTTGGAAAATTTCTTGAGACTCTATACATCTAGGTATCAAGTCAATATTTTTCCTTATGAAAGGGAGCTGAAATTGTGGAGGAATAAATGTCAGAGAAGAGGGTTGGGCAACATTTCAAATCAAAGTGGGAGTGCCAGAGACAATGATGCCATTGACTCATGTACTTGTACTGGTACTTCTAGAGTTGAACATCAGATAAGTGGATATATGAAGAGTGAAGAAAACATATTGAAGAACCAAAGAAGATATGAAGTTGATGGCGATGAATCTAAGGATCTTGATAATTATATGATGTGGCAGCTTGAACCATTTTAGAAGTAGTAGGTCCTAGGTATTTATTAAACTTTTTTCCTGTAGTCTACTATCAGTTTCTGTATCTCATCATCAATCATGCATATTAGCATATTCCAATGTCAAAAACATGAATGTGGTTGATAATGTCATCAAGATTCAATTCTACAATTAATAATGGTTTTTGTTTTTATTATTCAGCTCATATGGTACAATTCTTGTAGATTTTTATTTTTTTTTACAACATAGCAATTCATATATTACAATTCTTAGAAATAATGATTCTCATTAATTTAATTACAAATATGATACAATGTAACAATTCATTCATTAATATTAGTAAGAACACAAATCTATGATTTTGTTTACAAAATTCAATGAATCAATACCCATTGGCACATTGCCCAATTTCAATATCATTACCCTAAGCCAATGACCCTGAATTCCCTTTTATAGAAACAAGGGAGCAACAACAGCTTCACGTCAATTTTCCTAATGTGAAGTCTCAAAATCAAAATCAGTAAGACAACTACAACATCTCTACAACTGTACATTTCTGCATTTTACATTCAGTTTAGTAAATTAGCATTGGCAATAGCATCTGCAACATTGATCCTATTCAAAATATAAAGTTCAAACTTGTTACTTTAAACTCAATTCAAGCAATTAGAAAAAATATATAGAGATGATTGAAACTAAAATTACTTTCACATACTATGATTGATGACATCAAAATGATTATGTTAGTTTATTTAGTATGCTCCATCCTGTGTCAGTTGGAAGGTCAATATTTTTCATGTTATAGTAAATGACCTGCAACCTCGTCAGCAATCCATACTTGGAAGAGTTACTTGAAAGCAATGATCCTTTCAATACTGCATTCAAATTCTAAAATGTTTCGATGCACTTTGCAATGCCTTCATCAGTTGTGTCCTAAGGAAGCTTACCTAAATCAAACATCATTGCATCCTCCAACTTTTTTTTGTAAGCTTCTCTTCCAATGAAATTTGTTGATGAGTAATAAGGACCATGACTCGGAAAACCAAGAGTTATCATTTTGGTTGTTTTTTATTCATCTTGGTGAGCTTTGTCACAAATAAGGCCAGAGTTTCCTCTCCTTCTATTAGTTTCTCACATTTTTTAAAGATAGAGTTTGTATTTATTGATGCACCAACGTGGTCCTGAATTCCCTTTCTTTCCAAATGCCTGTCACTAGTTGTGTTGATTTGCTGCAAAATCTGCTTTACATTATTCTATCTTTGACAAAACTTTTTGTTCTTCTCAATGTGCTCTTTTAGCTTCCCAAAAACATCTCTAAGAATTTCATTCAGTTCAAACCAATCACACAACCTATCATTAGACACCTTTATTTTCTCCCAAAAGTCTTTTTTTATTTGCTTGATTGTATTATTTACTCGGTCATTCAAGTTGTTTTTGTAAGTTTTAATTATATTATTTCCCTTCTTTAGGTCTTCTCTCATTTTTTAGAACTGGTGTTCACTATGTTTTTTTATTTTCTCTACTTTCTCTTCCCACTATTTTGCTTTGTCTTCCCACTATTTTGTTTTTACCCTCTCATTCTCCAATTCTTTATTTAAGTTATTTTTTGTCTATCCCACATTCTCAATGCTTTTGTATAAACTTAATGAAGAGACTTTTTCATCCTCAAGTTTTTGTTTTTTGTGTTCCAATTTTTCCCTCAAAATTTTTAGTTCTGCGTCCATATGTTCTTGTTGTCCAATTGCTTATTTAAAGCATGATTTTTTTATCCTTTTCTCTAATTCTTTGTACCTGTTGTCTGCTGCTTTCTCCTGTGCCTTTTCATTTTCCAAGTCTACCTTTAACTTATCTATTGTGTCTTGAAGCTTTCCTTTCTCTCTCTCCAACTTCATCACTAAGCTGTAGACCACTTGGTTGGTCATTTTTGACACATTTATCTTGTCCACATTTTTAATTTCGATAAATCCATTTGGAGGGTGCTAACTTGAAATTCAAATGGATCTAACTGACTCTCTAGTGTATTGTTATCTCTAGCTAGGGGCATAAAAACCATGAACTCCATCATTTCTTTCTTTGGATCATATATGGGAAATCACCTATTGGATGCAGGTTCTACATCATGAGATGCAGCAACTGCATCCATCTTCAATGTATTAGTATTTTGTCTATTCCTATTTTTTGATTGTTTAAAGTTAGTTACAAAATCATTGTAATGAAAATCAGGGGTTTATGACACAATTGAATGTTTGAAAGGTGAAATAGCACTTGCAGTGATGTATGAGCTTCCACCTATGTTGCATGTGGTTCTCCTAATTCCACCATGAGGATTAGTAACACCCTGACCCATTACAAGTGGATATTTTGGACTGTTCTAAGAATTTTGTCCTAAAGGTGTGGCAATTGTTGGACTCATAGTCACTATTGCCATTGTTGTACTTATCATAACCTTTTACTTCTTTACACTGCCTTAATCTCTGGGGGCCACTGATCCCATGTCCACCTATAATGTCCTTTTCAGACCACTAGTCCTACCCATGATATCCACTTGGAATAGGTGGAACTGGATTTGAAGTTGGAACAAATAAAATTAAAAGGGTATGAGACTTAGTATTTTTTTTTATGAATCTGATGATTCAACTCCAAGGCATGGTTTCTCACCATATTTGGGTGGAACTTGTGGGTCAGGTGGAGACCAAGGCCCTTGTCCTCTACGACCTACACCACCCCAACTTGGGTAGCCCATTTTTTCTACAATATCTACCCCTTAGGCATATTTTTCTTTTGTGGACACATCAACTCCACTACTAATTGAATATACATTAGTGGATGTGGGATTCACATAATCTTTCTCATAATCATTATCTGGACAATCATCATCATCATGATATGCTTCAGTTGGATGCTCCTTATTCCACAATCACTAGTACATTTTGCACCATTTTTTGATGCACTATTGGTCGAAGTTTCTACCTCAGACGGTCGAATAGTTGACCAATTGGTTTGTCGCTATTATCTACATCAAAATATCAACCCATTGTTGAAACTATCAAATGATCGACACCAATATTGGTTGAAAATGAGGGCAATCTAGGCCAATAATAACATTGGCAAGTCTTGGTGTATTGGTCAATCTTTTGACCAATATAAATTAATATTGGTCAAAAAAATTGGTCACTCTGACCAGGATGCCAAACTCGTGATGGTCATATTTTGACCACATTTGGTCAAAATATTTAGCAGCTCTGACCAGGATGCCAAACCTGCGACGCCACATTTTGACATAGAATGGTCGATTTTAGACCATACTTTTGATGCATGTGGGTCAAAATTTTGATGAAACGCGGAGTGTTTAAAAAAAAATTGAAGATAAATATCCAGACTAATCACCAATGGCATCCTGATCGGTGATTAGTCTAGATATTTATCTTCAGGTTGTTGGAAATATTCAAGAATTAACCAAGTTACTGAGAGGGGAGGGGTGAACTAGTAACTTCAAATTTTTTTATATCAATATCAGATGTATTAACATATAGTTCACTTTGTCCTTTTGCATATAGAAAGCATGAAACATAAAAGCATTCACAACAATGACACATAGATTTGGTTACCCAGAAACCTTCCAAAAGAAAGTAAAACTATGGTGGGGATGAAACCCACAAAGCTTTAATACTGCAGTATAAAATTGGTCGGTTAAGGCTTACATTGATCACTTCTGATGATCTGCCCTACTAGGAGCAATAAGGATTGCTAAATCCACCTTGTTAGAGGATTTACAAACATACAATGAAGTATGTACTCGGTAAAGAGATTTTACAAAAGACTGTTAAGTCTACCTGGTTAGAGGATTTTAGTACTGATTCACTAGTTAAAATGAAATAGTATATCTCTTACTTTGCAACTAGATTTCTGAATGAGATTCGCTGATGTACTGATCAACTTCTGTGATGAATTTGTCTCTACTGCTCCTTATGTATAGTAGCCCTTTGTAATTCACTAGTTTCTGCCTTTTATCTCTTCTTTTTATTCCACATTCATACTACTTGGTATTTGTACAACATTGTTTATATACAAGTCTAAACAATTAATTACAATTACAAAGTCGGCTTAACAAATAAACATAAGTGCTACTAAGTCGGCCCAAGTATGGTTACACGGTTCCTGCAAACTAACTCGGTGACTTTCTGATACTTGGTGTCCACTGCATTACTCGGCATCATCATGCACTCGATAGAAGTGAAGGCTCGGTTCATACTAACCACTCGGTAAGTTTCGAACTCGGTAAATACTTGTGACTCGATAGACATAATGTCACTCGGTTTACACTGTCCTGCTCGATTTGCACTGTCCTGCTCGGTTTGCACTGTTCTGCTTGGTTTGCACTGTCCTGCTCGGTTTGCACTATTCTACTCGGTTTGCACTGTCCTACTCGGTTTGCACTATTCTACTCGGTTTGCACTGTTCTGCTCGGTTTGCACTCAAGATGCAAATAAGTGTTGTCACTAGTGGCAATCCTGCTTAATGCCAACATAGGTGTCCACACTCATTCTACTAATTTTTGCCAGTAGGTTCCTACTCATTCTTTTTTCCAGACTGCTTTGGGCTCTAGCAATCCATCTGCTTTGCGTGAAATTGTGGGTTTTTTCATTTTTTTTGAACTATCTAAGAGATAGGCTCTAACTGGTGATCCGTGAATTGGTAGAGCTTCCTCTTAGATGCCCACAACTCTTCAAATATATTGGTGTGACACCACCAAAGGGTATTCTTCTCTATGGGCCTCCTGGTTCTGGGAAAACTTTAATTGCTAGGGCAGTGGAAAATGAAACCGGTGCCTTCTTTTTCTATATCAATGGACCTAAGATCATGTCAAAGTTGGCTAGAGAAAATGAAAGAAATCTTTGGAATGCTTTTGAGGAGGCTGAGAAGAATGCCCCATCCATTATATTTATTGATGAGATATTAAAGGGATTTGTCAGTGGGCTTGCAAGTATGCTATTAGAGAAAATATTGAGAAGGTGAGTTTCAATTGTGGTGGCTTTTACAAACCAAATTTGGTTATGAATTTCTTAATGGTTTTTTTGAACTGGTTTGTTGAATTTTACATTTTTTTATTCTATTTTCCTTAACTTGTATCTTATTATTTCAATTTGTCATGTTCTCTTTCCTTTGCACTTTTACAGGATAATATTGAACGTGAAAGAAAAAGAAGTGAGAACCCCGAGGCAATGGATGAGGATGATAGTGATGAGGTAGCTGAAATAAAGGCTGCTCATTTTGAGGAGTCAATGAAATATGCCTGAAGATGTGTCAGTGATGCTGATATTTAGAAGTATCAAGCCTTTGCACAAACACTACATCAATCTCGAGGCTTTGGTTCTAAATTTTGATTTCCTGGTGCTTCTGCTGGTGCTTTGGATGTATTTTCTACAACAGATAATAAATATGATGATGACTTATACAGTTAGGAAACTTAGTACACAATTGTCATCTTAATGAAGTGACAAATGTGTTTGTTCTAGCAAGGACCTTCTGCTGACAAATAGCCAATGCTATTCAATTTGGCTCCAGCTTTTGCTTGTATGAGTTTTATTTGTTCATATGTTTGAAACTTTATTTAGTTTATCATCCCTTTAGCCAAGGACTTACTAACTTGTAAGTCTTTAGCAAAATATTAACTGTGGCAAGGAAATTTAGCTATGGAAAATTTTTCTCAAGTGGTAGATAATGCTACGAATACCTTGCTTTTTAAAAAAAAATCTTGATGGAAAATATTCTATACTAAATCAATTCTACAACAAAGAAAGTCTAGTTCAACTAATTCAGATTGGTGATCTGTGAATTGGTAGAGCTTCATCTTAGATGCCCACAACTCTTCAAATCTATTGGTGTGAACCCCCAAAGGGTATTATGCTCTATGGGCCTCCTGGTTCTAGGAAAACATTAATTGCTAGGGCAATGGAAAATGAAACCGGTGCCTTCTTTTTCAATATCAATGGACTTGAGATCATGTCAAAGTTGGTTGGAGAAAGTGAAAGCAATCTCCAGAAGGCTTTTGAGGAGTCTGAGAAGAATGCCCTGTCCATTATATTTATTGATGAGATATTACAGATATTTGTCAGGGGGCTCTAGTAATCCATCTGCTCTGCTCTGCATGAAACTATGGGTTTTTTCATTTTGTTTGAACTATTTAAGAGATAGGCTCTGAATGGTGATGCATAATTGGTTTGCATGTTTGCATTGTGGAAGCAGTGTTGGGGATGTTGGTGGTACTGCGGACATAGTCCTTAACCAGTTGTTGACAGAGATGGATGATATGACAACCAAGAAAACAATTTTCATTGTACCTAATGGCATTGGCCTGTTATAACCAAGGATTCAATGGAGATGATATTATAGAGATTTTTCAGTGGGCTTACAAGTATGCTATTAGAGAAAATATTGAGAAGGTGAGTTTCAATTGTGGTGGTTTTTGCAAACTAGACTTGGTTATGAATTTCTTAATGGTTTTTCTTGAACTGGTTTGTTATAATTTTACATTTTTTGATTCAATTTTCCTCAACTTGTATCTTATTATTTCAATGTCATGTTCTCTTTCCTCTACACTTTTACAGGATATTGAACGTGAAAGAAAAAGAAGTGAGAACCCCGAGGTAATGGATGAGGATGATAGTGATGAGGTAGCTAAAATAAAGGCTTCTCATTTTGAGGAGTCAATGAAATATGCTTGAAAAGTGTCGGTGATATATTTGTTACTGTTGTTGCTTCTACTACTGCTACTTTGCATGTATTTTCTAAGATGATTTCACCTACCAAGATGATGTCCATCCATTTTATGGAGATCTACTAAATGTTTTATATGATAAATATCACTACAAGTTGGCCCTTGGCCAGATCAATATTGCTCACAATCTCATTGCCAAAGTGGCCAAAGACTATGTTAGGCTGATAAAATATAGGGATTCTCTTTACCACTGCAAATCTTTGAAGGTTCCTGCACTTGGACGGATATGTACCATTGTTAAGACAATTGGACTGATTTTGGCTTACCTCAAACAGGTGAGGCAGCATATGGTTATGTTCTTTTTTCTATCTATCTAGTTTTCACTACATGTCGTTCCTTGGGATATCTTGCAAGGGTTCTATAAATTGATGGTATATATTTTGGTGGGTGTCTTGTATGGGCCTATGAACTTTTTTATCTTGTCTTTTTTTCAATCCTACAACTAGATTTTGATATGTGGATTGCTTGTAAGGAATTTGATACCGCCATTTTAGTAGTTCTTCATATGATAGTTTTCTATGTAGTCCCCAGTCTAGGCTTTATTTGTAGATTTTTTATCTCAATATTAAAAGAATTAATTTAGTTAAATAAAGCTTTATGTCCCAAACACAATGACAACTACGATGTGAATTGAATCTTTCTAACAACTAAAGAGTCAAAAAAGATAATAGATGGTTCAATATAACCTACAACTTTGTCCATGTAAGAGTTGCACTCTAAAATTTATGGTATGAAGACATGCAACTTGCAACTAAGAATATGATACTGAATAATTATGACTTATTTTAAAAATTTAGGAAAACTTAACCATTTCTGTAGTGATTACTTAAAAAAAAGTATACCTGATCGATGACTCAATATTTGTAACCTCTAAGAAAATTTTCCTTTCCACTTCAATATCTTTCCTTGATAATTCTTGATCTCCTCAAAACCACTAGAAAAAAAACAATGACAACAGAACTTGCTACTTTAGAAAATTGCATCAATACTTAACTTAAACATTACAGTCATGAAGGGTGTAACAAAATCTGATATGCTAATAGACAAACTCATTTTGCACAAAATGGCATTAAGCATGGATTTTGGTTTACATGTTGCACATCAATTCCTTTATCGAAGACATTATCTATTACATTTATAATTGTTTATTTAGGTTCCATAGCACTAGCATATACATAAAAAGAATCTGTATTTAAAAAAAACATGTACACTACATATATATAAAAATAACCAGTTAAAAATAAAAGAGGCCACTGAGGACAATTACACAGGCCTCCGGAAACAACATTACCCAACTCTTTCTCTCAAGCCAAAGACTCAGTGTGTTCAGTATAGAAGATAGGAATTGAGTTAACACTTCACCTACTCAAAAACACAAACCAATGAAATAATCCACATTAGGCCAAGAGAGGTTGATGCATTCGATATGAGAATACTTACACAAAATGAAGCCGAATCATGCCAGACAATGACAATGAGAAGTTGACTATTGGCCCTTCTAGTTTTTTATTTGATAGTTGCCTGAAAACAACACATACAAAATGTACTTATGAGAAAAGACCTAGAACGAATGAAATTGATTAAATAATGAATGTATGTCAATTTGAGATTCACTTGGTTTTGAGAATACTTTAATATTCTCTACTTAACAAGGCCAACCACATGAAGGTGCAAGCTCATCTGGCCTCGACCCCCTCTCCCCCTAACATCAATCTAAACTCCCCATTAACACATAACAATATTCATTAACATGAAATATAATTCAATATTAATACACAACATTCATAGATAAATACTTAAAACAATGTTCATGGAGTTATTATGATAGTTTTACTGATATTTTTGTCACAATTTGATATTCAGCATAGGGGAAAAGCACCTCCAACAATAGAGGCAATAGCTATAGATGTAGATGATGATATCCCAGAAATCCCTAATATAATAAATACGGTGAAGAAAAAACTAAAAAGAGTCAATGCAGAAATTATTACTATTTTGCATGATACTACTATCAGCCTCACTGCGATGTCCATGAACAAGTAATGTCCAAGCAAAAAATCATGTAACAAGAACAAATACATATTTTAGTTCATGACATAAAAGAGTATAAAATATAAACCTTTATTGAACTTTTGATATAAGTAAAGATTCATTATTGCTTACTTCAACACGACGTGCTCATGCCATCAATTCATCTATCCTCTTCAGCATCTCCTCAGTTGGATTTGCATCTTCCAAAATAGTAATTATTTTTGCATTACTCTTTTTCTTCACCGTATTGATTATATTAGGGATTTGGGATATCCACATCTGTGTTTATAGCTATTGCCTCTGTTGTTGCAGGTGCTTTTCCCCTATCTGATATTTATCTTGAGGTTTCCACACTCATTTTTTTTCTTGTTGCCAGCGGGTCACAGTCAGTGATTGGGAGACCCTGTTTTGGCACTAGTCATGTTGTACAAGCACTAGAATTGAGTTTTGTGACACGGCTGGGAAATTTTTGTATATCAACATGCTATAGATTTTTTTGCCCAAACTCTATCGTATGTTGATATACAAAAATTTCCCAACCCGTGCCAAAAAACTCAATTCTAGTCCTTGTACTGAGACCTTAAATTATTGAGCTTCTCTTTGTTTCAAGAATAGTTTAACATTCTCTACTTAACAAGGCCAACCATGTGAAGGTGGACGCTCATTTGGCCCCTCCTAGGAGCCTCTTATGACCCTTTACAACATTTTAAGACGTCTAAGATGTATTCTTAGGGATTGTAAATGGTTGTAAAGGGTCATAAGGGGTCCTGGGACACAACAACTGAGAAACATAATAGTAGGCATCATGGTCACATTTTTTTGGAGACAACATAATTGAGTGGTATATCCAGATGATGGAGAGAAACTTTTGCACCTCCGACTCCAAGAAGTTCTCCATCCCACAGTCTGAACTTGGAATCGGAGGTGCAGAAGTTGTACTCCATTTGGGTATACAACTTAATTATGGTGTCTCAAAAAAAATGTGACCATGATGCCTACAATTATGTTTGTCAGCTATTTTGAAATCCTCATCACCCTTAGCTACCATCCTAAGCCCTTCTTCCCTCTCCAGTTCTTCAAGCCTCTACAAGCTATCTGGATCAATAAAGTCTGCAACATTGTGTCTACAAACTTGTGATGATTTTCACAATAGTACATGTGTTGGAGGACTACTCAAAGTACTACTTAGGAAATTTTGAATGTCCATCACCTATGCATATAAGATTCTATCATAGAAGGTATATGCACAAGTGAAAAACATGCATATTTGACCAAGCAATATTGGGAGCTAGACCTAGCAGCAAATAGATTTGTGGTGATTTTCACAATAGTACATGTGTTACTAGGTAAGCTCCCAATAGCGCTCATGAAAATATGCATGTTCATCACTTGTGCATATGAAGTGGCTCTAATGGAAGATACAATCACTAAATTCTACATACTCCTTATTTTGTTTTGGGTTGATATTGTCAAACATGATCTTTCTTGAATGGAATGACTTGTTACTTGATATTGTCAGACATGAGAGTTTGTAGATTAATAGGAGTTCACATTTTTATGGGAACGTATCATTCAATTGAGCATTAATACACATCTATATCTATTGAGATGAACATAACTCATCTACCTCATGCTAGTGTACTTGGATTAGACTAGACATTATCCAACCACCTGTGAGGGTTGTCACTGTTATTAATTGGTGTAAAAGGAGGACTGCCTATGTGTTATAACACTTTATATAAATACTCACTATTTGGATAATGTCTAGTCTAATGAAAAATAGTGTATACAAGGTATCCAAGAACACTATCATGAGGTACATGAGTTATGTGCATCTCACTAGTTATAGATGGGAAACTATGGCACACTAGTATCTGTGAACTCCTATTAATCTACAAATTCTCATGTTAAACAACTACAAAATAAAATCCACATAGTTCTGTTAACACAACCAAAGTTAAAATTAAATTATCTAAAACAAATGGTGCCTTAGAGGGATAGAGGAACACTTTGATAAAGAAGTTTGACTATTGTTTGTGAAAATGCCTCCAAGGAATGCAAGTACTACCAGGGAGATCCAGGAGTTGAAGGAGAAGAACACAAGGTTGTAGGAATCTTAAAATGCACTTTTGGCTAGGCTTGAAGCACTGGAATCCAATCAAAGAAGAGTAGTAGATGAAGGTGTTGATAATGAAGAAGAGGAAGAAACCCATAAAGAAGGGGAAGGAGAGGAAGAAGAGGAACAAATAGATCATGAAGATCCTATACTATCTAACTCCTATTACATCAACTCATGCCTTTATAGATTTAGGCTTATTACATGACATTCTATCAAATTCACAAAATGGACCATAAGTCCAATTACATTGATATATTCATGTTTTGATCTTTTAGAT
Source organism: Chamaecyparis obtusa (assembly GCA_027943335.1). Lineage (NCBI taxonomy): Eukaryota > Viridiplantae > Streptophyta > Pinopsida > Cupressales > Cupressaceae > Chamaecyparis > Chamaecyparis obtusa. The sequence continues at coordinate 28,065 of BSBK01000162.1, forward strand.
CCTATAATCTTTATGATCATTCTTCAAGAGCCATTCAAATGACCCCTTTTCATGACTTTGTCAGGGTGCCCTGCACCATACTCCCAAGGATCAAATTAATCCAAGTCCCTTGGATTGGAATTTTCTTTTATTTCCTCCAATCTCTATCCACTTCTTGTTGAGCACCTACAACAAAAGATTATTCCATGTTCATGTGTTCTATGCCCCTAAAATCAAACATTATGTGCTCATGCCAAGCATTAAATCTATTAGCCTTCAGGTTTATATTCCCATAGATGTGTGCAAAAATAGAACTTGCATGGTGAACACTATCAAACTCCGGAAAACCTATCATAAAAGTGTTAGAAACAAAAATAAACAAGGTTTTCTTGACCATTGGTTTCTATACAACTCTTAGAAACTTGTACACTCTCCTCATCAGCAACTCCTTGAACTCTCTCAGTGAGTCCTCCATTTATTAGTTTCTTCTCTAACACAAGCCTTTTAATAGGCCACACAACCCTCTTCCTCATCTTCTTATGCCAACTTGTGGCTTCTTGCTACAACAATGTCTTCAAGAGCTTTGACTCTTCACTCTCTAAGGTCCCTGTCACCTCTGAGACCTCTTTCAACTTCTCATTCCAATGCCATCCTCCTTGGCATGCAAACATGTCTTCTATCTTTTCAATATCAACTTTTAATGGACACTTCACTGTCCCAACTTGGATTCCTTCATCCATGCACTCATCCAATTCATCAGCAACCTCTACAATTCCCTTCTCTATCTCTGTTATCACAACTTCTTGAGCATTTTCCTTTTGTGGCCCACGCATCCTCATTGTCTTCTCAATCCTTTCATCTTCATGAGTATCTTGATACTCAAACTTCTCTCTATTCATCTTCACATGCATCTCTATTTGGAAACACTTTATATGGTGTTCTACTAATTGGTCAATGTTGTCATTAGTATTCTCACCAATCTTCTCTTCTATCCTTTTGTCTATTGTCTTCCCTTCACTCCCCAAGAGTCCATTCCACTCCAAAATACCAACACTCCTTGTTAATGTCCATGAAACTTCTTCATCTTTCAAGGGCTGCAACACAACTCTCCTTCCTCTATCCAAGAATGTGTAAGTGTTCTTTGCTCCATCATGGAGGGTATATTTACTTATCTACCATGCTCTCCCAAGGATCAAATGAAAATCCACTATGGGAATGATGTGACACAATAGGCTATCCTCACATGGCCTAATGCTAAAGTGCACTTGTGCTTTCTCTATCACCTCAACTTGGTCTTCCACATTAATCCCATGTGTCCTATATGGCCTCTCATGTAGTATCCTTGGCAAATTCAACTTCTGAACCATCTCAATGGAAACAAAATTTGAAAACATGCCATTTGAAACTATAACTTTACAAACTTTGGTTCTGCACTTACAATGTGTCTTGAATATGCATGGCTCCATAATGTACCTTGCATCCAAATCTGCATTGATGATCACCATCTTCTTTATATCCCTCGGATGTCAGCAAAAATTTTCTCCACACTTCATCTACAATCTAGGATTCATTCAACTTCAAACCACCACCTTGGAATGTTCTTTAAAGGATAATTCAACTTTAAGGGTTCAACAAGGGATTCTAGGTTTTAAAAATCTCATATTGTCTTCTCCCACTCTTCTCCCAAATAGATCCTGAAGAGCAGAGGACAATCAGGATATTCAAGGCTATGAAGAAAGAGCAGCATAAGGTGAGGGGAGATATCCCTGTGTATGATGGAAGTCTGAAAGAAGAAGAGCTTTTGGACAAAATAGCAGCAATAGAGGAGGTTCTTCAATGAGGGGAAGAGGAGGAAAGACAAATCAAGTTTGGGAAGAAAAGGACAAAGGATTGAATAGGACAATGTTGCATAGTCCTAGAAATGTAGACTTTTGGGATTTAAACTATGTTCAAATAGGTACGGTCAAGTGTCCTATTGAAGGGCAGCCAGTAAACAACCATGTTCAGATGTGAACATCCAGTGGGCAGAAATAACCAACTGTCAAGGCACCATATTCCTAAAGTACAAGTTTAGACTCAAACATCCATTGCCAGGACTAAATCTTGGGACAAGAATCCTTTCAAAGGTGGTGAACATGGTGTAGGGGCACCTAGAACATCCAAAGACTACCAAGAGTCCATAATGACAACCATGCACCTAATGACATCTAAAGACATCAATTGGAATGTATTGGCACCTATAATGGCCTCTAAGGTCATTTCTTGCAATGCAAATGACAAATATGTAATAAGTCTTAAAAGGCCTAATAGGCCTTAGGACCAAAATAAGAGCCTAGGATGGTATTTGGTGTTACAAGATTATAATAGTTTAGATTTTATTTTAATAATTCTTAATAAGTTCAGTTAGGTCACATTTCAAAGTCTTAAGGCTTCATTATCTTTAAAAGTTTAAAAAACTCCAAATTTGTAATGTTGCAAATTCAAAAATTTGAAATGCAACAGTTATTAGAAAATGGAGGGAATTGGATTTTTTTATGTTTTAGTGCAAACTAATCCATCCAACCAATTGGGATTGGTTGGGGTAGTTTCTAGGAGTCCATCAAATATGTCAAAGTTTCATTGTACGGCAGAAGAGGCCTGGTGTACGGACTGTACTGAGTTTTTGATAAATAAACTTCTTTCAAATGCAATTTCCTTGAGTTCTTAGAGTGATTTTGGATTCATTTTGTCATTGTCTTACATTTCAATGCATTTGGAATAGTTATATATTGATCCTAGACCACATCTATGTATTTATGAGGTCTGTATTTGTATTTTTACTCAATTAATTCTGACTGGCAGAGTAGTTTCAGCCATTCCTTTGAGAGTTTTGTGAGTTTCCAATTGAATATGGTCATTCCATGACCTCTAACGATCGTAACACATGGAATGACTGAGTATTAACATGTACTATAGTTCCCTAATCCATTAATGTAATGAGAAGGAAGAATGTTTGGGTGATCACCATAATTGATAGAGGAAACTTAATGAGTTTGCTTGGTATGCTACAATAGTAGCCATTTGGTCTGAAGGAGGAACATAGATTATGATTTGTATCATCTCATAATGATCATCTAATGGTGAAACAACTACCTATTAGACCTAGAAGTGATCAGAGATAGGAGATTTAAGAAACCCTTGGATTAAGGGTTTAGAAGTGCTAAATTTGGGGATTTTGGGGTTCTCAGTGGACTAAGCCCTATTCCTTTGAGGTTTGTTCATTTTTAAACATTATTAAAGACTGATGAAGGTTTGGAGTCTTGGGAGTGCAAGGATTCTATGGTTTCTTTGATATTTGGGGTCTTTTTAAGCACTTTTGAAGCCATGGTGTGTAGACAATCACACCTGGTCTAAAAGAGTCCATAGAAAGCCAACTGTAGAAAGATGACTGCCCTAGTTTTATGTCAAAAATGGTCTATAGATGAATGTCACATGATTTCTTTCTGATTTCTCCACCAAATGATCTCAGATTGATCGCAATTAAAAGCTATGACTCTAGGTAGACTTCCTATGGAGTTAGATTTGACATTCCAATCCACACAAAGTCGGTAGAAAACAAATACCAGTAAAAAAATGTTAAAAACACATTTTTCTCAATATTGTTTGCAATATTTCCTCTTCCAACCTTATAATCATAAACCTAACACTAGTACAATTACAGTGTAACATGATGCGGTGATTCAGAAATTTAGGGTTTTGCAAGTTCATCTCTGCAAGTTCATCTCTGAATCAAATGTATATAAACAATGATCAAAAACATGTCATAAAATACCAAATACATGATTCCTTAGCATATTTCTCATGAGCCCTAAGTAGGTAACCAAAAAAACAATGCCAGACAAATGCAGAGTAAGGAAATCCTTACAGGCGGTCCTCCTTTTACACCGAATCACAGTGGCAACCCTCACAGGTAGGTGTTCCTCCTTTTACACCAAATCATAGTGGCAACCCTTGCAGGCACGGTCCTCCTTTTACTCTCACCAAATAACAGTTCAAACAATTGCAGGCTCCAGCTCCTTCGCGCGCTCTAAATTAAAACTAAACAATAAAATGAGATACAAAATCTTTTTTCTTTTTAAAGTTATGCCCATGTTGGTCAAAATTTTGACTAACACGGGCATGGATTAAAAAAAAAAGGAAGTTTTCCTTCTATAATCTGACCAACCTAAACCTTTTTAATTGATGGTCAAAAATTTTGGTAGAAAAAAGAGGTCAAATGTAGTAGTGAATTCGCTAAATATTGTATCCTCTTCCACGTCATAAAGATCTACAAAGGTCTTTGGCTAGCCGAGATTCTTCCTCATTTCCCAAAAATTAGAAATTTTGGTTCGAGTCCAATTACCATCTATACATTCATCCACTAGGTTTTCTGGAATAGATTTTCTAGATGGTTGAGTAGCTTTACTGGTAGAAATTATATGATGTCGTGGGCTACACTTTTCCTTTCTATTTGTACAATGCCATAATTTGTGATGACAATTCCTATATTGAAATATTATTTTCAGCGGCATATTTCTCCATCTCTTTTTTGACCTCATCCCAGGACTCCATGCTTTTAATTTTTTCTATCAATGGCATACTCTCATGTTGACATTTGCTTGCAGAGTTCCCATTCTCTCTAAGATTTGTTCCAATTATATTGAGTGGATCATACTGCCAGTGACTGACAACATCAAAGTGAAAAATTGAAAAAAAAGGCATGTGCCACTTTGAATCCTCTTCTCTCAAATGTGAACCCTCCAAATGAGAAAGGCAAGGAAGGAAATATCATTTTCTTTTGTTGACCATTAAAGAGTACATTTGTTCTCTCAATTTGTCATACATATTCCAATGTAAATACCCTCATTGTCACTTGTATTGGAATTTTGTAGGGTTCTGCCACTAAATTGTAAAACCCTAACATAGTGTACTCTTCCATGAAGTACCAATCAGGCAATTGTATTTGACTTCTGAGTTGAATGCAATCTCTATAAGAAATGGGTAATCTAGGCATTGGAGTGTCTTTAGTTTTATGGTACATTGGTGCCAAAAAAAAGTCTAAAAAATTGTTGTAGTTCCTTCTGTTATCAATCATCCTTATCTAAGGTGTCCATTCATATATTGGATTTTGGCTCTGACTGCAAATCTTTTTTATCTAAAATATTGCATGATCCTTTTCTAAGAGAAGATAGCACAAGTAGGTTGTGAATTTAAATGTCTTCTATGAACCTCTTTTAATCATTAGTAATTGTTCTTGCATGCAACGAATAATGTGCTCAATAAAACAATATTTTACTAGTTCATTTTCAAAATGATTATGAAAAAGCATTTCAAGAATGATGGTACCCACTTCTTTGTTACTATCCAATCCCAATAAAAATGCTAGCAAGGAAATACTATACTGAACCCATTGCACAAAAATATCATAATCATAAGGAGGCTTATGATCTAGATTCGGACTAGAACCGCTTGTTATTCCTCTAATATATGAATCTCTCTATGTTGCATCTATTTTTCCATAATCCTCTACCAGCTTTCCCAAGTCAATGTGCACATTTGAATTTTTTTGTTCAAACCCTAGGTTCAACAGACTAGAAAATTGACTCTAGATTATGGATAAAATTTCTTCCTGAGTATTTTTATTCACAATTGTTTTTCTATTTTCATCATAATTTCCAGCACAGACCATGACATTTCTGGGCAAGGGAATACTATTGGAGATTTGCTAGCAAACCAGTGTTGACTGTATGTTTGTCATTGAAGACAACATATGGTAAGTAGCATGCGTGGAAGTGTAATACCCTAAAAATGGGCTATAAGTTCATTAATCTCCTACATCTTCAATTCGAACGAAATCGACATCAAAGTCCTAATCTAAGGCACATCTAAATATCATCGAATCATAATTGATTATCTTAAATTCTGCATCCGGGAATATTCCTAGCAATATTCCTAATTATCTTAATTATCTTTAATTTAATGATTATTTGGCAATAAATCACATTTATCCTAAGTTTGATTAATTGAATATTTTTCATATTTAATTAATTAAATTTAATATTTGCCACTTAATTGTTTAATTAAATTTAATTCTATCTATTATTAATTGTATTATTTAATTTTGACAATAAATCCAATATCCTATGAATAATTGATTAAATTCTTATTTAATTAATTAAAGCAAGTTGTCATTATTTAATAATATAGTTTTTAATAAAAGTTTGATTAACCCATAAATCAATTGTTTTATTTTTAAAAGCAGTTAAGTTAGAAATAAATCACTTTATTATTAAATTAATTCATAAATAAAACATGCACAATCATAAAAGTAGACAACTATCAATTATCAATTAAAGCTAAACTCTATTTTGAGTTAAAACTTAGCTTTTGCATATTTTTGTGAGTTAATTATCCTTTATTTAAAAATAACTCAAAAATCAACCTGAGTTATTTGAGTGATTTATGGCTTTTTTTCCCATGCACCTCCAAAGCCCTGGATTTCTATAAAATCAAGGCTTGAGCTCATCTCAAATCATCTCATAATTTTGCAAGCTTACTTTGCCAAAGTCGTCTACGAATTGCACAACTATTTTGAAGAATTGGAATTTGGAGAATCAAAGCTTATTGCGAATCAAGGCTATTGTGAGATCAATTTATTTTTTTTACATTCATTTAGATTCTTTTTCATATCATTGTTAGATCATTTTAGCATATCAATTTCCATATTAGCATAGATTCATATCAGTTTTTATCATTCTTATTGCATAGAAAATTCAAAAATATAGATTAATTGCATTCAATTCATATCTAAATCAATTGCATTCAAATCCTTTGTTTAGGTGTCATCTAGGTCACTGATCTCGATAACAATCTGAGAACATTAATCTCGCACCTACTAGAAGGCAGTAAATCGCTTGGTTAAATTAGATTTCAATTTTGCACGATTTTGATTTTTGCTAACCTCTAATATTTTACTGAAGTGTTGTGTCTACAGATCAGGTAAAATTTTCACACACATTTTTGGCACCCAGCGTGGGGCCAGAAATGTGTGTGTGAAAATTGTACCTGATTTGTAGACACAACACTTGAGTAAAACATTAGAGGTTAGCAAAAATCAAAATCATGCAAAATTGAAATCTAATTTAACCAAGCGATTTACTGCCTTCTAGTAGGTGTGAGATTAATGTTCTCAGATTGTTATCGAGATCAGTGACCTAGACGACACCTAAACGAAGGATTTGAATGCAATTGATATGAAATATGAATGCAATCAACCTATTTTTTTAATATTTTCTATGCAATAAGAATGATAAAAACTGATATGAATCTATGCTAATATGGAAATTGATATGCTAAAATGATCTAACAATGATATGAAAAAGAATCTAAATGAATGTAAAAAAAACAAATTGATCTCACAATAGCCTTGATTCGTAATAAGCTTTGATTCTCCAAATTCCAATTCTTCAAAATAGTTGTGCAATTCGTAAACGACTTTGGCAAAGTAAGCTTGCAAAATTATGAGATGATTTGAGATGAGCTCAAGCCTTGATTTTATAGAAATCCAGGGCTTTGGAGGTGCATGGGAAAAAAAGGTCATAAATCACTCAAATAACTCAGGTTGATTTTTGAGTTATTTTTAAATAAAGGATAATTAACTCACAAAAATATGCAAAAGCTAAGTTTTAACTCAAAATAGAGTTTAGCTTTAATTGATAATTGATAGTTGTCTACTTTTATGATTGTGCATGTTTTATTTATGAATTAATTTAATAATAAAGTGATTTATTTCTAACTTAACTGCTTTTAAAAATAAAACAATTAATTTATGGGTTAATCAATTATTTAATCAAACTTTTATTAAAAACTATATTATTAAATAATGACAACTTGCTTTAATTAATTAAATAAAAATTTAATCAATTATTCATAGGATATTGGATTTATTGTCAAAATTAAATAATACAATTAATAATAGATAGAATTAAATTTAATTACACAATTAAGTGGCAAGATATTAAATCTAATTAATTAAATATAAAAATATTCAATTAATCAAACTTAGGATAAATGTGATTTATCGCCAAATAATCATTAAATTAAAGATAATTAAGATAATTAGGAATATTGCTAGGAATATTCCCCGATGTAGAATTTAAGATAATCAATTAGGATTCGATGATGTTTAGATGTGCCTTAGGTTAGGACTTTGATGTCGATTTCATTCGAATTGTTGATGTAGGAGGTTAATGAACTTATAGCCCATTTTTGGGGTATTAAATTTTGCCCCTCTTTGGATTACTGTGCAAAGTGCAGTGGTTGAAAGAAAGTCTGTGTTTGATAAAGATATGAAACTAATTCAAAATTGATAATTGATATGAGACAGAAGCTGATTGATATTGATTTGATATGAAGATAATAGGTCCTGAATGACCAAAGATAATGTTCACTGTAGCAGCAAATGAACTTATGATTGTGAAAAAAATGTCAAAACACCTGATTCCAAACCTTAGGATTGCAAAGAAGTGAGTGACCCATTCTAGACTCGATTGTCTTAGCAGAACTAGCAGGTATCACATCTGAATCCTTCAGTTGCCGAAGAACCAAGGAAAGAACACTATGATCCGATGGTTGCAAAAATTGATAGAGTTTACAAGATTAGGAGAATACCAGATTGATATGGATCTTGATGAATTTGATATGCCCCAAGTGATGATAGATTTGCCCCGAGCGATGAGGACTTTTTTGATGAATCAGTAACTAGACATGGTTGTTGTCTTGATTACTGAGGAAGATATGATTTCCATAAAGATATGATTTCAAATTTGATTACAGATTTTGAATGATGTGCAATACCATGCCCCCTTCGGGATTAAAATTGAAATCTGACAAGAAAAGTCAATGTTGATAGTTTAGAAGCATGCTAATTGATTTGAAAAGTGGTTAAACACATTCGAGAATGCATTCTGCATCGTTGGAAGGTCCCAAAAGATCAAGTTTGACTAGGTTTGACCATGAGTGGACCATAGTTGACCCAGTTGAAATTTTGATAGTTTGATGGAAGATAATCAGTTATGTTGAATACTAGATTTCTGTGATGATGGAAGGTCGATTATGCAAGTAGTTAATAATATAAACAATCTCAGATTTTGATTTTGATCCCAAAAAAGGATTCTACTTGCTATTTCATTGGAGGAACCTTCATGTGAGATTCGGCTCTTGTTAGATTGGAAGAGGTGATTGGAGAATTGTTTAAGCATTGAAGTTCGTTTAATCATTGTGAGATCATGCAAACATGCAAAAATGCAAAGAGACATGCAAAATGAAATGCAATTTAAGACCTAGGACCTAGTCACTGATCATGTGTCGATTTGTTATCATCATTGAACTCTTAGGTAACCGGATAAAGCAATACAATGCCCACTAGCTAAAAAAAACCATAGACAATTGAATATCGATTTGTATGCGCAAGAATCAATACAACACCCACTGGTCCAAAACAACCATGGATATATGAATATTGATTTTATTTTCAGAATGTCAGATTAGATACAAGCACCAAGGCACAAACGCCAGGATGACCTGAATATCATGTCTATTTTGATATAGCAATTTGTAGAAGTATCAAAACATGAACGTCATGATGACCTGAATACGCCTTGCATTACAAACACATCAAACAGCCAAGAGATCATTCTAAATCCAATGTGAATTACCCGTAGTGACCCTTTATCATTCACATCCTTAGGTAAGATCATGTTTCATAGTAGAAGAAAGAACTCACTCAAAAAGACAATAGTTAGATCAAACTTGAATTTTCTAGGTATCAATGGTCGAGGTATGCATGGCCATCCAATTCAAGATAGAGGCTCTTATAGTTAGACACCATTTCAATCTGGAATTTTCAAAGTTGTTAGATTTTCACATACAAGCAGAAGACAAAGAAAAGATTATGCCCCCAGTCATCACTCTCTAAATCCTATAAAGGACATCATCAAAGAGCTCGAAGGGACACAATATGAAAAAATCTCAATGCGAATCAGTAAGCATACAAGGAGATAAAAGCATGTAAAAAGCATAGATTGTTTTCAGTTGAGTTTTGATGTTTGATTGCATTGTTGTAGATGCAAAATCCTTTCTAGAGACAAGACTGACTGACTGACTCACATGAAGCTTCAAAGGACTCTGACTAGATATGACCCGTCTAAGATACATGGGAGACCATTGATTGCCCACAAGTTTGAACATTGATAGGATACAGATGCTGGAGCCGATTGGTGTACAGACTGACTTATTGAAAACTAAAAATGCAAAAACAAACCAGCAGATATGTACAAACTAAAGCAAAACTGAAAGCTGGGAAAGACCAAGATTGCGTTGATAGATGGAGCATTTTGAAACAAGTGGTGCCCGTTTGCTGAGTTTTCACCATCTTGGCAGAGATTCTATTTTTGCTACCAAGGCACCTATTTCTAGGTTTTCACCAAGGCACTTTTTCTCTTTTTTCATTTTTTTTTGTACTTTTCATTTTTCAATTTTTTTGAATTTTTTATATTTTTCAATTTTTTAAAGATTTTTTTCAGGACATTTTACCATACACTGAATGCTTTAGGTGTAAAATTTCTTCAGATGGAGAACATTGATTGGTTCTCGGAGCTGTTCTCCTTCAGTCATTGAGATTTGATACGCACCAGAGCCAAAAGTAGCAGCGATGACAAAGGGACCCAGCCAGTTGGGTTCAAACTTCCCCTTGCATTCTCGATGGGATTGATTTTTAGGATTTTCTCTCAAGACTAGATCGCCAACCTGAAATTCTCTATGTCTGACTTTCTTGTTGTAACCTCTAGACATTCTCTTCTGATATACTTTGAGATGATCATAGGCTACTTGTCTGCGCTCATCTAGTAGTTCCAGTTCTTGCAACCTATCCACTCTGTAGTCATCATCAGTTACTAGACCATGCATTCTAATTCTGAGTGATGGGATTTCAACCTCAATAGGTAGTACCACTTTAGACCCATAAACTAAAGTGAAAGGGGTAGCCCCTATAGGTATTCTGATACTTGTTCTAACACTAGTTTTGATACTTGTTCTGATACTGGTTCTGATATTGGTTCTGATACTAGTTCTAATACTTGTTCTGATACTAGTTCTAATACTTGGTTCTGATACTGATTCTAATAATTGTTCTGATACTGGTTCTGATACTAATTCTGATACTGATTATGATAATTGTTCTGATACTTGGTATACTTGATAGCATCTTTTTCCATTGCAAACTCCCAAGCAAGATTATATCGTGCAGTCCCAATGTCTAGCAAGGTGGAGAACAAGAGGGATTGGCAAGCTGGTGGAAGAGATGGAAGACAAGAGAATGAAGGAGAATGAAGGGAAGAAATCCTCAAGGGAAAACTCCTCAAGAATACCCAAGCTAGGGAAAAATTTTCATGTAAAGCACATTTGGACAAGCAATGAAAGGCCAACATAGGATATAAGTCACAAAAGCGTAATGTCAAAGGACAGGATGTAGTCCAAAGGAGTAGACATGTCAAGAGGCTTCATAGCACTGTGTTTTACTCTTTCTTTCTTTTTTTATTGGATCAAGACCAAAGGGGAAATGATAGTGAAAGACTAGAATGAATGGAGGAAAATAAATATGAAGGCTAAATAGGAAGGGAATGAAAACAAGATCATCATAGGATAGTTAATAATATGAATGATCTAAATAGGAAAGGAATGAAAGCAAGATCAGTGTAAAGTAGCTCACAAGATAGCCAAATGTTCGTGTATAGATCAACATTGTCAAGATCAAAGAGAGAAGATGGAATGGATGAAATATGTAGAAGAACTACGCATGATGCCTGATTGCCAAGTTTTCATCATGGTACTTATCCAAGGTGCCACAAGGGAGTGGTTTTCACCATAAGATGAATTTATTTCTCTTTACTTTTGCTACCAAAGCGTCTATTTCCAAGTTTTCACCAAGGCACATTTTCAATTTCTTTTTTTTTTCATTTCTTTTTATTTTTATTTTTAGAAGAAGGCAAGCTTTTTAGATAGTGCTCCTTGAAAGGATAAACCATGATATGTCAAGGATTCAAAATGATATGCTCAAAGATGCTGATAAGGAAAGGGAGATAGAAGAGAAAATGGAGGATAAGGTTTTATGTAAAGCGAGTGAGGTTGGAAGATAGGAGGAATAGGCAAATGAGAAAAAATGATAGAAGGTAGAAGGATAATGCATGGAAGGATTGTGAAAGGGTAGATGGAAAGGAAGGCAAGCTCAACATCAACACATACCTTGAAGGGTGGTGAGAGGGTGGAGGAAATGTGAATGAAGGAATATGTGAAGGAATATGGCGAATGGATAGCAGAGGTTGTGGTTTAGGCACGTGGAATGGAAGAATATTTTTGGAGGGAGATGAAGTGGAAGTCTTTGGAAGCTTGAATGTCAACTTCACTTTTTGCTCAACACCAGACTCTTTCAAGAGAGATTTTGGAATCCATATAGCTGTAGGCTTTTTATTTTCTTTTGATGATCTAGAGAGAATATCTTTAATGATGCATTTTGGAACCCATACTTGTCTTGTAGTTTTTTCTTAGATATCTCTTTGGACTTTATGCTTCCATGTCTATTAGAAGAGACATGGTGATCTTCTTTTTTTTATGGATTCTTGTATTGCTTCTTTTTCTTGTATTGAACATTCAAGTTACTTCCAAAGGACTTGGGATTTATGGAAGAGGGAGGATATGACTAGTTTAGATGGGTGGATAGATGAAAAGGATTCAAGGGTATGCATCTATGTTGATCTTGAGGAAAGATGGGAGATGGAGGGATGTAAGGACCCAAGATGGATGGCGAATTAGGAGAGTTAGGAGGGGAAAGTGAAGGGACATAAGGACCCAAGATGGAAGGTAGACGTGAAGCCTTTAGTAGTGGTGGAAGAGTTCCAAGGATGGAAGTGGAAGACGCAAAAGGATAATCAATAAGTTCATCAACATCTATATGAAAACCAAGGATATCAGCATCTTTAGAGTGAGCATTAGAATTTTCAATAGAATCAAGTACATCTTGAATATGAGCACCTTCTTTGATAGGATTGTTCAAAGCTTGCAAAGACTTAGGAAGAGTAGAAAGTGGAAGCAAACATGGAGTGGTAGAATAAGAAGATGGAAGACTTTGATCTTGACAAGGATCTTTCGATAGCACAAGCGCATAATTTTTCTCTTGATTTTCAATAGGCTTAACATTGGAAGTAACAACACCATTTTTACCAACCTTAATGGAAGTATCATCTTTGGAAAGCGCAAGCGTAGTAAGGTTATTTTGATTGTCAATAAGCTCAATAGTGTAAGTAGTAGCTTGATCTTGGTTAGAAGAAGACTTAAGACATAGTGGAATGCATGAAAAAGGGTGTGTAGGATCAAAAGAACCCTAAGGTGGATAAGAGACATCGGGAAAAGGAGTGGATGACATGGAGGGTTCTTGATCTTGATCTTTCTTTATGTTCTTTTCTTCATCATTTTTAGAGTCCTCTTGACATGGAGCCACTTCTAAGGACAAGGAAGTATGTTGGGATTGTATGGATGACTTTGGAAGAGATGGTGGAGGACTAGCTGAAGTAGGAATTATAGCATATGAAGGCTTAAGATCTTTAGGTTTAGCATTATTGAAAGTATTTGCAGCCAAGTGAAGGTTAGCTTGAGTTTCTTGAAGAGGTAGCCCTTGAGGATAACTATAGAGAATCGTATGAAAAGTATCAAGGCTTGTGTCGATTGAAGGTTCTGTGAAAGATTTGAAAGACTCGGAAGCTTTAGGAAATGTACAGGTATTGGAGGAAGTAGGGGATGGAAGAGAACCATCACAAGACAAAGGTCCAACATTAAAATGATCTTGCTTGAGAGTGTAATCTTTATTTTTAGCCTGAGAGTTCTTAGAGGAGAGATCCTTATAGTATTGACATTTCAAGCTAGCATGATGCATTTTATAGTCCTCAACAGTAGTAGATGGATCATAATCAAGGTATTGTCCACAAAAGCCATCAAAGTCTCTTTCAAAATCAGAATCATATGGATCACCATCACGATCTATCCAATGTGATGGCCCATTTGTAGTAAGTAGGAACACACGATGAGGAGGAATCTTAGGAACAGAGGTGTCATAGGTATCATTACATTGCCTATCGTCATAGTTATCATAGTCTCCAAAGTTGGATGTGTCACTCTTCGTGGAAGAGGTATCATAAGGGTTATCACATTGCTCAAATTTTGTCCGGGGGCATGGTGACATGTACAAGTCTTTATCAAATGGAAAAGAGGATAGAGATTCCATGGAGAACTCTTTAGATTCCTTTTCTTTCTTAAGATTGTTAAGTTCAACTTGCATAGCTTGCAGCTGCTTCATCATAGCGGTGATTAGAGCTTCTTCCTCTTGTGTACTGATTCTTTGAGGCATGTGTACTAATTCTCAATAGCTACTAATCTATTCTTGACATAGTGATTTGTATGACAGATTCTGGAAATAGGCTGAAGAAGCTAAGTATCCAACAATTCTGACAATTTTCTGACAACTCTTCAAAAATTTTCCCAAATGACACTTTGCAGACTCGTATGACAGTGGGTATGCTATGAAATGAGAGTTGCAAACCTCATACGACAGTTGGGTAGCAATGAAATGACAGTTGAAAAACTCATACGACAGTTGGGTAGCAATGAAACGACAGTTGAAAATCTCATACGACAGTTGCAAGATTTTGACTTTGAGAATTTGCTGTCATGAAAACTCGTACGACACTGGGTTTGCTATCATACGACAGATGGGTTGAAATGAAATGACACTTGATGGAAACTCGTATGACTTTTTGACCTCCTGAGATGACTTTTGACTCCAGAAAAGAATTTGACTTCAGATTTTGTAAATTTTGAGTTTTCAGATTTGAATTGTTTGCAAATTTCAATGTCTAGATTTGAGGATTGTAATAGATTTGTCTATTTTCAATAACCAAATAGATAAACAAGCACACAAAACAGCAAGCAAGTGATTTCAAGCATGTCTGAAAATAATGAACAAGGGAAAAAGCAACCTTGTGCATAAACAATCAAGTGACTTATTCATTCTAATCCTTAGAAGTGCTAATTGTGTATGTTCCAAAAATGTTTTGCAATAATGCACATATAACCTATAAAATGAAAATTTGGCCTCGCTAGGGTTTTTAGTAATGGTTTGACTCTACAACTTTTATGATCCAAAGAGGTGAACTCCAATCTCGGCGTACCAGGGTTTTGACACAGTTTGAGAACTTAATCTTCAGGAGCTGCTAGGGAGATCTGACAACCCAACAATGAACCATACCCGTGGAGATTTCTTCCACAAGGATATTTATATAGCGGCTATCACTACCACAGTGAAAATGGCTATGACCGCTTGAGGTTCCGTCAACACAGTTTTCCCTGTGAAGGGATTGTCTGCTATGGTTAACCCTCTCTAAAGATGACTCACAATAGTATACCACAAGGGGACTTGGCTCCAGATCCAAGGTTTTTGACACCTTTTCACTTTTAACCCAAACAAAGCAAGCATATTAATCCGACACGCTAAGACAAAGTTTTGCTTCACCAAGGTCTATGATGCCAACTCCACGTGATCTATCAACCTCTCCGGGGAGAGAATGTATCAATCAATAAGAGAAGGTGCACTAACCAATTTTGATTCACCAAAGCTTGTGATGTCAACCCCACGTGATCTATCAACCTCTCCTGGGAGAGAATGTATCGATCAATAAGAGAAGACACACTAACCAAGTTGAATGTGAAACGCACTAAGTATCCTCCCTACCTACAAGGATTCTATCATCAAAAAAGATTTCGCTAGGAATCCAATCTCTCAAGAATCACGAATAGTGTTCATAGGGCCTAATTACTATGTGAGCACAGATATATTCCCGAAAGAAAATCTACCAAAAGTACCTAAAAAGCAGAAAGAGGAACACTTAACGCTTAAAGTGAATATGAGATGAGTCTACAAGGTGGAACACTTAACACCTCACACAAGCTAAAAATGAGTCCCCAACTTAGAAAACAAGTGAGTTCCTAAAAGCACAAAAGGGTTGCCAAGTGGAACACTTAACACTTCTGTCATGTTGACCCCTCCCCTTTATGGCACTAAGATTGCAACCACAGGGAAAAAATGAGGGGCCGGCAGATTAGCGAGTCCAATAACCTAAGATAGAAATCAAATCAATCACAAGTATCTAAGAATACTTAATGAATCTTTAATGGGTCACAACCTAGTATCAATTATGCAAGTGTGTAAAACAAAAGCATGAAAAGAATCACCCAAGCTAGACACACGAGAGATTTATTTTAAGTCCCAAATTGAAATGTCATTAGATGAAGGAGAATACCTAGGATCCTTGCAATGCACTTAGTAGATTTTACCTAATTTTTAGCAATTTTTGTTGAGCTTTACTATGCAAGCAAGCTACGAACTCTCCAACAAGCCAACAAGCAAATAAGATATGCAAGGTATATTCAACTTATGAAAATCCTAGGGTTAGATCTAAAAATCAATTTTTAGAAGCAATAATAACCAGAAATTAATCCAAATGACAACTCATATCATGCATTGAATCATATGAAAAATAAGTGCATACCCATCACAAAATTTTAATTTTTTTGCACTGCATTTGACCTAGTCAACAAGATCTAATTTTTTTGATATGATTTTGGCCACAAAAATAGAAATTCAGAATAGAGACCCCTACTAGAAAATAGAAAGATTTCCAAAAATGCAAAAATTTTAGAAAAATCTCTTCATTTGTGCCCTAGAGACCCATTTTATCAAAACAAACCAGTATTTGTAAATTGACTATTTGAGCTATGATATCATGTCCAAATTTAAAATACAAAGATTGGACCCCCTGTAGAATTTAAAGAGCTTTTTGAAAATATAAAAATTTTCAAAAAATATGCTAATTTGCGCCAAATATTAATTTTTTTTAGAATTTTAAGAAAAAATTATTAAAAATTCAAAACATCTTAAAAAATTCTAAATTGTTTACTATAGCTTCCCTAATATGTCACCAACTTGCAAAAAAAAATTTCAGACCAAAACTCCAAGCCGTTTGGGAGATAAAATTAAATCTTTGAAACTTTGAGGTTTTAGCTCCCAAAAAAAATCAAAACCAGCATGCAAAAGTGGGTTGCCCCACGGTGGGCGCCAGAAATGTGTGTGTGAAAATTGTATCTGATCTATAGACACAAAACTTCAGTAAAACATTAGAGGTTAGCTATAATCAAAATCGTGCAAAATTGAAATCTAATCTAACCAAGTGATTTACTGCCTTCTAGTAGGTGCGAGATTAATGTTCTCAGATTGTTATCGAGATCAGTGACCTAAACGACACTTAAATGAAAGATTTGAATGCAATTGATCTAGATATGAAATTGAATGCAAAGTAATCTATTTTTTTGAATTTTCTATACAATAAGAATGATAAAAACTGATATGAATCTATGCTAATATAGAAATTGATATGCTAAAATGATCTAACAATGATATGAAAAAGAATCTAAATGAATGTAAAAAAAAAAAATTCATCTCACAATAGCCTTGATTCGCAATAAGATTTGATTCTCCCAATTCCAATTTTCCAACGTGATTGTGCAAAAATATGAGATGAATTGAGATGAGTTGAGGCTTGGTTTTATAGAAATCTAGGGCTTTGGAGGTGCATGGAAAAAAGCCATAAATCATTCAAATAACTCAGATTGATTTTTGAGTTTTTTTAAATAAAGGATAATTAACTCACAAAAATATGCAAAAGCTAAGTTTTCACTCAAAATAGAGTTTAGCTTTAATCGATAATTGATAGTTGTCTACTTTTATGATTGTGCATGTTTTATTTATGAATTAATTTAATAATAAAGTGATTTATTTCCAACTTAACTGCTTTTAAAAATAAAACAATTGATTTATGGGTTAATCAATTATTTAATCAAACTTTTATTAAAAATTATATTATTAAATAATGACAACTTGCTTTAATTAATTAAATAAGATTTAACCATCTTGGCAGAGATTCTATTTTTGCTACCAAGGCGCCTGTTTCCAGGTTTTCACCAAGGCACTTTTTCTTTTTTCTTTTTTTTTGTATTTTTCATTTTTCAAACTTTTTTTTTTTGAATTTTTGATATTTTATTTTTTTTTTAAATTTTTGATATTTTTTTTTTTTTTTGTGAATCATCAAGGTGCCTATTGCTAGGTTTTCACCAAGATGTTCATTTTTTCAGGACTTTTTTTTATTTTTAAGATTTTTTCAAGATATTTAACCATAGACTGAATGCGTTAGGCATAGAATTTCTTCAGATGGAGAACGTTGATTGGTTCTCGGAGCTAATTTTGATATGCTATGAATTGATCTAACAATGATATGAAAAAGAATCTAAATGAATGTAAAAAAAAACAAATTGATCTCACAATAGTCTTGATTCACAATAAGCTTTGATTCTCTAAATTCCAATTCTTCAAAATAGTTGTGCAATTCGTAAATGACTTTGGCAAAGTAAGTTTGCAAAATTATGAGATGATTTGAGATGAGCTGAAGCCTTGATTTTATAGAAATCAAGGGCTTTGGAGGTGCATGGGAAAAAAAGCCATAAATCATTCAAATAACTCAGGTTGATTTTTGAGTTATTTTTAAATAAAAGATAATTAACTCACAAAAATATGCAAAAGCTAAGTTTTAACTCAAAATAGAGTTTAGCTTTAATTGATAATTGATAGTTGTCTGCTTTTATGATTGTGCATGTTTTATTTATGAATTAATTTTATAATAAAGTGATTTATTTCTAACTTAACTGCTTTTAAAAATAAAATAATTGATTTATGGGTTGATCAATTATTTAATCAAACTTTTATTAAAAACTATATTATTAAATAATGACAACTTGCTTTAATTAATTAAATAAGAATTTAATCAATTATTCATAGGATATTGGATTTATTGTCAAAATTAAATAATACAATTAATAATAGATAGAATTAAATTTAATTACACAATTAAGTGGCAAGATATTAAATCTAATTAATTAAATATGAAAATATTCAATTAATCAAACTTAGGATAAATGTGATTTATCGCCAAATAATCATTAAATTAAAGATAATTAAGATAATTAGGAATATTGCTAGGAATATTCCCGGATGCAGAATTTAAGATAATCAATTAGGATTCGATGATGTTTAGATGTGCCTTAGGTTAGGACTTTGATGTCGATTTCATTCGAATTGTTGATGTAAGAGGTTAATGAACTTATAGCCCATTTTTGGAGTATTACAGGAAGACTTATGCAATAAGCTTTAAGTATATGTAGCCTGGACATGTTATCAGCATGATATCATCGATGCAGAGGTTAACTGTTAGCACAGATAGTTATATAGAAGCTTGTGTCAACAGTGTTCCTAACAGATTAACAGGTAGTGTTCTGTGAATGACTTTTCATACATTTATCATGAATCCTTGTGCGTTTGGATATCTGATGGAGACATATTAGTGATTTAATATTCATGGATGCGGAGTCTAATGATTAGTAGAAGTGAATTTATGCAGTCGCTATTCACCAATAGCAGTTTCTTGTGTTTATTCAGAAGAGCCGACAGAGATTATATTGAGTCAGGAGTTGCACCTATCATTTCAGTATGTTCCCTTGGATTTCCTTGGAGAAGAGTTAGTAATGTTCTATTAAGAGCACATGATGTAATTCATCTTGAGGAGAAAGAGCTAGTTATTTTGGTAGAGCCAACAGTGTGTAGTGTGTGTCTACAATTATCATTATTGGATAGGTCCTAGAATGTGTTGCATGCTTAGTAGAGCTAACTGAATTATTATTGGAGTTTGTTATGGCTTCTCTAATATGATTTCAATGTGGTTCTAATAGGATGACTTGATTATATCATTTAGAGGAAAGATATTTATAGCCGGTCATTTTTTATTGCTAGAGTGTGGTTCATAGTTGATTGTGAAGACCAGAGCAGAGTGTGCGAAGTGTTGAGCCATCAGAAGAAGGTCTATGTGACCAAGTAAAGTATTTATGCCATACATTGGAAATGATCAAGACAGCGGGTCAAAGCGTAGTTCACCAAGATCCAGATATAGTGTGTATCTATTATTCAAAAGGTTGTAGCCTTCACCCATTTGAGTAGTGTGCTCTCAAATAGTGCATCCTCACCCCTAACAAGGTTAATTGTAAAAGACTCCTAACAAGGTGCAACCCTTAACCAGGTCTACTGTACTAAATACATTGTAAAGAAACTCTCAACAGGGTTAAGGATCTTCTAGCAAGGATCATAAAATACTAGTATAGATTATTAGTGGGTGTCAATTCCCACCAAAGTTTTTACCTATTTAGGTTTCCCCATAACCAAAATATTGGTGTTGTGTTCAAGTGTTCTTTCATTATTTTTATGCTTTATATTTAAGTATACTTAATTGGATAAAGAATTGAAATTTGTAGATAATTGATTCAGCCCCCCCCCCCCTCTCAGTTATCTCTTGGGACTATTCCTAAAAATTGGTATCAGAGCCAAGTGCCTTGGAGAGAAAGTTTAACAGCTTGACGTTGATTAGATGGAATTCTTTAGAAAAGACAGTCCTAAGTTTGATGGAGAGAATTATCTTGATTGGAAGAACAAGATGATGACACATTTGAAATGCATTGCTTTTGAAGTTCTTGAAGTGGCTATCAAGGAAGTTGAGATCACCTCCTTAGCACATCTTAAAAAGGATGATGCTACTAGTAAGCAAAAGGATTTGTTCCATCAGAATGCAATAGCAAAAGAAGCCCTTATTAGTGCCCTATTTGATAGTGAGTTTTTAGAAATAAAGAAAGTAGATACAGCCCACAAGATATGAAAGCACTTAGAAGACATATTTGAAGGAGACAAACAAGAAAAGGATGCACATAGAAAAACTTGGAAGAAAAGATACAATGCATTAGAGATTCTACCAGAAGAGAACATCAGAGCTTACAACCAAAGGATTAATGAAGTAGTTGCAGGAATTCGAAACAATGGTGGAGAGATCTCGAAAGAAGACATTATGGATAAGTTGATGACCACTCTCACAATAGAATGTGAAAACAAGATAAATATCCTTGATGAAACCATGTAGCTTACATCAAATTTCAAAAGAGAGACCTTGATCAGCAAAATTTCAACTTTTGAGATTTCAAGATTGAAGACAGAACCTAAAAGTGAAACAGCCTTCAAAGCATCAGTCCATGGTAAGAAATCTGCAAGCACTTCTGGTAATTTTGATGATGATGATGAAGAGAGAACATTAGATGATTTCATTTCTATGATTGCTAAAAGAGAAAACAAAGGAAAAGGGAAATATGAAGGTCAATTGTCATTTAAATGCTTTTCATGTAATAAGATTGGTCATTTTGCATCTAAGTGTCCTACAAGAGTTAAAAGGTACCAGAATAACTACAAACCTAAGTATACAAAGGAATGTTGTTAAGTTGGAGATGAAGTATCAAATGAGGAATCATTAGAAGAAGAAATTGGATTCATTGCTCTTGAAGATGAAAAAGATTCACAAGAATTAGCTCTGATTTTACAAGCTGAAATTAGGATAGATTGGATCGTTGATAGTGGTTGCTCACATCACATGACAGGAGACAAAGATAGATTTGTTCATTTGGATAGATACAAAGGAGGCATGGTTAGATTTGGAGATAACACTCCAAAACCCATCATTGGTAGGGGAGCCATTACCTTGGATGGGAAGAATAGCACTGATGATGTTCTTTATGTTGATGGTTTGAAACATAACCTACTAAGTGTTGGGTAGTTACTTGACAAAGGTTATAGATTGGAATTCATTGGAAACAAGTGCATTATTAACAACAAAGAAGGAGAAATGAGTGTATCAAGATCAAAGACCAAAGGTAATGTTTTCCAACTTAATCCAGAAGCAAGTTGTTTGATTGCTAAAGTAGATGACAGTTGGTTATGGCACAAAAGATGATGTCATATCAATTTTGATAACATAGTAAAGATTAGTAATGTTAAGGAAGTAAGAGACCTACCTAGCATAGAAAAGTTGGTTGATACTATATGCAGGGAATGTGTAATGGGAAAGCATGTAAGGAATTCATTCAGAAGCAAGCATAACTCAGTAGTGAACAAGTTGGATTTGATTCATACAGACCTATGTGGACCAACTCAAACAAGATCATACTATGGTGAAAGGTATTTTCATTAATCAGTCCAAGTATGTGAAAGAGATACTAAAGAAATTCAAGATGGATGATTGCAAGCCAGTAGGCACACCTATGATAATAGGATGCAAGCTTACAAAAGAAGATGATTCTCCAATAGTAGATACAACATTGTACAAATCTATGATTGGTAAACTCATATATCTTACTCAAACTAGACTTGATATTTCCAATGCAGTTGGCATAGTTAGAAGATTTGCAGTAGAGCCTAAACAAAGTCACCTCATGACATTAAAGAAAATATTCAAATATTTGCAGGGAACTATAGATTATGGTCTATGGTATCCTAATTCAGAAAATGTTGAGCTTCATATATATACTGATGCTAATTGGGCAGGATGCATTTTTTGGCAAGTTGACTATATTGAGGTAAATGACTAGATATAGTGTTTTCATTATGGCAACAAAGTCATATAGCAGTTTGGAATCAGTGCACTTGATGTAAAGATCAAAATTTGGTTAAGTTTTGAAGACTGGATAGTGTACAGAGTTCCTATATCTCAAAGCATCAGTGCACATGTGTACAAATGAATTATGGTATGCACCCTTGAAGTTAATTTGGTTAGACTATATTCTTTCTTAGTCTAAGAATGCATAAGAAGATATGTAAAGATGTGAAAGTTATAGACAGTTGAAGTTGCATAGCTAGTGTGTGCCAGCAGAGAATAGAGCATGGAGCTGACAATCAGTATTTTTTGTTTGCGATTGTAATGTAATATTGTTAAGGCTATGCACTTATTGTATTTAGGTTGCCAACATGTTTATATGTATAATTGTAAGCACACTTAAGCCAATTCATGTGGAAGCATTGTTTGTAATTAGTTATAGGGCCGACCTAATTATGTATTTTGTATGAGTGCATAAATATAAGGTGAACCCATTGTATTCGGCATGGAAGTTGAAATAGAATTATGATAAGTAGAGTAGAGGTATGTGAAGACATCATAAAATGTATTAGAGCTTTGCTAGAGGTCAAAGCATCAGCGCACAAAAGGAACTGATCTGACAAGTAGTGTCACAGTAACAGTTCACCTAGCAGGTATAGTGTGTGTCTGATATTAGAAGGTTGTAGTCTTCACCATTTGAGCAGTGAGCTCTAGGACAGTGAGTCCACTCTCCCAGTAGGGATCATTGTAAAAGACTCCTAACAGGGTCCGACCCTTAACAAGGTCTACTATACTTAAAGTATTGTAAAGCTACTCCTAACAGGGTAAAGGATCTTCTAACAAGGATCACAAAACTCTAGTGCAGGATATTAGTGGGTGTCAATTCCCATCGGGGGTTTTACCTATTTGGGTTTCCTCGTAATCATATTGGTGTCAAGTTTTGATTTCATGTTTCATGTTTATGTGAATGTTTAATTCAATACTTAAGAATTTAAAGTTCAATATAAATATTAAAGTGAAAAGTTAAAGTTTAGTGAACACTGATTCACCCCCCCCCCCCTCTCAGTGTTCCCATTCCTAAAAATTGGTATCAGAGCTCTAGTCCTTAGCAAAGAAGTTTAACCACTTGAGGAGATCATGAAAAAAGCATAAATGAAACATCTAAAGAAAAATCTTGAAGCTGCTCTTGAAGACCTAGACAATTCAAAAAGAGAAATTGAAGAACTAAAAGAAAAATTCAGCGAGGCTCAATTAGTCATCAAAAAACTAAGAAAGGATTGGAAAGGATGCTCTAACAGTGATCTTGAAGAAAAGGTCAAGAAGTTGAGTGAAGAAAATGCATCCTTATTAAATCAGCTTGAAGAATTTGATGACAAATTGATGAACAATCAAGATGTCTATAATGAACAAGTCAAGGAGATTCTTCAACTCAATGAAGAACTAAGGGAAGCTAACTTGGAAGTCTTGGAGCTAAGGAATATGAAAGAAAGCTTGGAATCTAAATTAAAAAAGGCAAAGGATCATATTGACAAGTTACACCTAGTGCTGATTTGGTAGAATCTTAGTTGTATGCAAGAAGAGCCAAAGGAGACACTAGTTTTATTGGATACAATGAAGAAAAAAATTAGATTGACAATATGCGAGCAAGAAAGGATTCACAAAAGGACTCTAATGATGCTAAAATGACTGAAGATCAAACCAAAGATAATGGTGGAACACCTAAGAATGAGCGCAAGCAAGTAGAATGCACTTGTTTTGCATGTAACAAGCATGGACACATTGCGAGGAACTGTATAGAGGTAAGACCTTTTAATGGTTACTGTTATTCATGCAACAAACTTGGTCATAAATCTATGAATTGCAAGACTAGTAAGAAGAATAGGATTCAGCAAGATCAGACAAATCAGAATCAAACAAATTTAAGTTCTCAGAATGTTACATGCCAGATATGTAACTATAATGGTCACACAGAAAAACAATACAGAATGGTGACTCGTGTCAATGTGTCAAGGAATATAAGACCTCCAGTCATTTGTCACTCTTGTAACAAGGCTGGACATATCTCAAGGTTCTATAGATTAAGGACACAAGGTCAAGGAAGCCCTAAAAAGGCCGAAGAACCAATTTTGGATCTCGTAGGAGAAGTTAGTTTTTTCAAAGCCTCAAATGATGCGATCATGATTTGGTCAAAGAAAAAGAAGGACACGATTGATGAGAATGTATGGGATGCATCCGTAGTGGATGCACCCTCTATAGCTAGATAAATGGCCCTCAGGATCATAGGGGGAGCTAATTTAGCTCTAGACCCCTATGTGGTTGGTATACTCATCCTTAGAGTATGTGCCTTTGGACTTAAGCTTTTGGAGTGTATAGGAACCTTCATGCAAGAGCGCACATGATAAATGTTAGCAAAACTTGAGGTGCAAATTTTGAAGTGACAGCTTGGTTTAGATGACTTGCATTAATGACAAAATTTTCACTTTTAAGTACATTGAGAGACTATGTAACATTGGAATTGAAGACCTTTAGGGTTAAGATGCAAATGCAGTACAGAATTCCAGAAAACATTGTGGAAAAATATAAGGATACAATAT
This sequence comes from Chamaecyparis obtusa, assembly GCA_027943335.1. Taxonomy (NCBI): domain Eukaryota; kingdom Viridiplantae; phylum Streptophyta; class Pinopsida; order Cupressales; family Cupressaceae; genus Chamaecyparis; species Chamaecyparis obtusa. Next base: position 53,326 of record BSBK01000162.1, read on the forward strand.
GCTTTATGGTTGAAACTGATACTACTTGTATGGAAGCTGTTGAGCCTAGAACTAAGTGGATTCATCCACTTGGTTATGAAGTAGAGGAACAAGTCCTTGAAGCTTATGCACAGGTACTTCTATCAGCACCCAAAGATCCCAATGAACCTAGGTGGGGAACTTATGAGGAAAATACAAGGGAAGTTGATGCTAAACTGAACAGTGTAGCAACTAAGAGGAAAGCCTCTAAAATCACATCAAAAATATTGAGAATACATGGTGTGTCTCAAGAAGACCTTGACAAGGAAAGGGAAGAGAAGATTTCTTTGGAATTGAAGAGAGCAGCAGTAGAAAAAGAACAAGAAGATCCTAAGATGAAGAAAATAAAAATTGAAAAAGATGACAGTCAGAAGGATATGACTGATGACACTCCTTCTGCACCCAAAGAAACCAATGATCCTACTACTCCTCCAAAGTATAAACCAATAATCAAGAGAAAGAAAGAAGTCATCACTAGTCATCCATCCTCATGAGCATTAAGGAGCAAGAAAACCAGTCAAGCACCTCCTGAGGTAGGATTCAAACCAAGTCTTAAAGCTTTGAGCGCAAGAATTGTTGATGAGGGCAAAATTGATCAGGTGGAAAAGTTTTATGAAACATATAGTGAAATTAACAAATCAAAAATACATGGTATGATTATCAAACACATGATAAAGTTCAAGAAGATAGTTCTTGAATTGAAAACAAAAATTCCAGATAAGGTATGGGAAATAATGGATACCTTAAAAAGACAAGCCACTGAAGAAGACCTCAGAATAAGGGAACATATTCTTGATTCCACTCTTCCAGTATGCTCTATTGAAGAAAGGTCATTGTTACTAAATCTGGTGAATCCACACTTAAGAACAAAAATGAGGACACTTCACCTCATGAACAAATACTATGAGTTGATTTCTCAGTAAATAGAGAAAGCTTTTGAGAAGGTACTCTTAGAGAAGCACATGAAACCTAAGTCTGTTCCCATCTCTCAAGCACCTAGTAAGCAAGACAAAGAAGAAGAGACCATCAATGTACAATCTACAAGTCCTCGGGATTCAACACCTACAATGGAAGCACAAACAAAGGTAGATAAATTTGTGCCCATGTCAGAGTCACTTAAGGACAGCACCTTTATCATTGATAATGTGGAGATAGCCATGGCGGCCACTGACACAGAATTAGACAAGTTTGAGGAAGCTTTTGTGAGCACACAAGAAGCTAAAATCTTATGCAATAGTTCACCTCCCACTCATCAAGAAGAAGTTCTTATTGAAGACATATCGGATGAGAAAGAAGAAGAAAAGAAAGAAGTAGAAAAGAAAGAAGTAGAAAAGAAAGAAGGAGAAGAGGAAAAAGAAAGTAAAAATGAAACTTATGTTGATCTAGCCAAGGTAAAACTAGAAGTGATGGACATCACTCCCTCCTCTACATTGTTGCCAAGTTTTACACCTGACACATCCAGTTTGGACTCATGGAAAGAGGAAGACCTGATTGTTAGGAATAGTCCCAAAAGATAACTAAGAGGGGGGGGTGAATCAGTTATCTACAAGTTTCAATTCTTTATCCAATTAAGTATACTTAAACATAAAACATAAACAAAATGAAAAAACACTTGAACACAACACCAATATTTTGGTTACGGGGAAACCCAAATAGGTAAAAACCCCGGTGGGAATTGATACCCACTAATATTTTGTACTAGTGTATAATGATCCTTGCTAGAAGATCATTTACCCTGTTAGGAGTAGCTTTACAATATATTAAGTATAGTAGACCTGGTTAAGGGTCAGACGCTGTTAGGAGTCTTTCACAATTATCCCTATTAGGGGAGAGGATGCACTATCCAAGAGCTCACTACTCAAATGCGCAAAGGCTACAACCTTCTAAATAACAGATACACACTATATCTAGATTTTGGTGAACTACGCTTTGAAATAGATAATAGCTTACATGTTTTTGAGGAGGAGTTTATTTTTCAAGAAGTTATTGTTGTTCCAGTTGTAGAATTAGTGACAGTACCTATTTGCAATAAAGTGATGGATGAATCTCATGAATCTTATTTCATGGACCATGAGGAGGGGCCAGTTATTGTTAAAGACCTGAGATAGTTGGATAGCTTTGATGAGTTATTGGATGTTCCAACTGATGAAGAGGATGGTCCTCTAACTGCAGAAGAAGAGATGGTATGGTAGACCATCATGGAGGGCAGATTTTTTATCAGCATGTTGAAGTTATTAATGGGATGCACACTGAGCAATAGAGGCCTGGTTTCATACTCTCAAGGGGGTGTCCTATCAGATATCTAACTCAGATGGGGTCAAACAGGATATCTATTTTCAAAGATTCAATGGAGGGTGATGTCATAGGTCCACTCACTGATGACCATGAGCTTATTCAGTCTCATCAGCCTCCCTGGGAAGATAGCACCTATGGACTGATCAAGGTTAGTAGTCTGGTCTACCAAATTCAAAAGTTTATATGCCAAGCAATTCAGTACATTTTTGTATTCCATATTCTCTTTGTTGGCATCAAATATGCAAAGTATAATACCCTAAGGAGAATGGGAAGTTATTTCAACAATCCAGTTAATGGATTTGTTTGACCAGTTTGTTGGTACTGGTTAGAGTAGGGTAGGATAGGAGTTTTTAGTTTTGTGTTCCCTAAGTGCTTCAACACAAGTTGATTTCAACTTTCAGTTCTCCGTTTGGATTTTTGTTAGCAATAAGCCAGAGCAGTCTGTCTTAGGTATTCGGTTTCAGTTTTGTTGGAGAGAAGGATATTATTTTGGTTGGGAGCCAGGTTCAATTTTAAGGCTAAGGACTCTATGCCCAATTGATACAAGGTAGCTAGTTAATGGTGCTTAGCAGGCAAGCACTCAATTGAGGTCACCAGAATGTTACCATATTTTTACTCATTTTTAGATTGGTAACCTAATTACTAGATGAGGCTACAGTACCCTAGTTTGAGTTATTAGATGATCTTATTTAAGTTTGTGTTCATTCATGATAAGATACATGTAAAAGAAAATAAACTTCTACATCTAGAGATTACATGTATATGTGCCAATATCTAAATATATTGTACAAAGGAAAGAACAAAAAAGATCATTTATCTAGGCTCACACAGGCCATGAGCATAGCCAGCCTTCAAAAAAATATAAAGTTGAATACAGACATACACGAGTAAATGAACATAAACAACAGGGTACCAAACATTTCCTGAAGAAATGATGGAAGGATAACTAGGGTGTGAATCCAGTGTGCTCCTACTTCATCTAAGAACTTGCAAGAAGAAAAGAAATGGGGTTAGATCCAAGGGATCTAAGAACTATATGATATAATATTACATATCCTCATCTACATTCATGCATGAACATAATTAACCATTCATCACAAGAAGGGGACCATGCTCTAGACATGTGCACACTCAGAAGGATGTTGTAGGAGGAAGAAAAGTACCATATTTTTACTAACTTGTTTGTGTCATGTGTAGGAAGTGAGGAAAATTAGACTTTGAAAGGGACATATTTTCTTGGGTATGAAACCTTTCAGTCTATTATAATTGAGCTAAGAAATAAAGAAATAACTGTAGAAGGGACATGACCTTGTATCATGAAACCCTCCAGTGATTCATGATGTATCAGTGACATCCATGAGATACAGTGCTCATACATGAAAAATCAAAGAGGGTATTATACAGAGACCAACATCACAATGAGAAGTGTGATATGATCATCTTCATTGATTCCATGACAAAGAGAGACAAATCATTTCTACAAGAAGAAAATGGAGCAATAGAAAAATCTGCATATATCTTAATCAAAGCAACATTTACATATGAATCTCAATAAAATAAATGTCTTAATTTGTATGAAAATATCATAAATTAGTATTTTCAAAGATCAAAGTAGAAAATATGATACATTTTCATGTGTATCTCTCAAAGAAAAGAGCACAAGAGTGGTACAAAATCTGCATCTACATAGACAAAATCTGCAATACATAATCATCAAAAGAGCATCTATATAATGCACTTAATGATCAAAAACAATATCAAGCTTGATCATGCCCATGATATAAAAGAAAAACCAGACAATAATGCTTCCAAAGAAATGAAAGAATGAAGAAAGAGCAGCCATAATGCAAGAGAAAACAGAAAATTAAAATCTTGCAATGAAAAATGAAGTTGAAAACACTTACCTCTTACCTCTTATCATCTTCAAATTCTAATCCAAGCAAAGTCAAGTTAAATGGAAAGTTTCCCAAAGGATAACTCCCCTCCCATTTGAAATCCTCCATAAGGCACCTGATTTTTGCTAAGGAGTTGTTTAAAAGGTATGGAAACTGATTTGGAGGTGTTTCTAAAAAAATTTTAAATGGTTTTTTTTGGGAATGTTTATTTTATAAACATAAAAGGGGTATATGCTATAAGCATTATTTAAAGATTCTTTTTAATTTTATCTAAGTAGAGGGGAACTAAAAAGAAAATGGACTTTTATTAAAGATTTGAAGAATATTTTCAAAAAAAGAAAAGTCATTTTTCTAGAAGGAAAAATTGGAGATGTAGTCCTATATCCCTAAGTCCTAGTTATTTTTTGTGATTAAATAATGTGACCCCTAAAAACTTAGGTGTTATTGTTGTCTATTTTATTAGGATTCATTATTAAAATGGGACATTTAATGTAAAATCATGCACTTTCATTATTGTAAAATATTTGACAAGTGATGTTTTATAAATCATCTTGTTCAAATATTACCTACCAAAGCATGATTAGGAGATAGGGTAGACTTTAATGGCTTATCTTTTTTTGCATTTTCACTTTTCCCCTTACCCCTACAAATCCAAGAATCTGGCATTTGAGTTTATGAGGCATCTTCATGGGCCTATTTGGAGAGTTCTTCCATTTTTAGGAGGTTGAGGGGTTTGAATGCAGATTCTTAAGTTTTGTTTTATATACCTCTCACTTATGTGATTGAGGTTAGTTCTTCATTCTCTCTTTCTTGGAGATGAATGCTTGTAGCTCTAGAAAAGCAAGCTATAATTTGGCTCCTTTCAATATAGTTCATAGCAATTGTCCTTCTTATTCCTATAGTTTTGTGAGTTATTTTGGTGGATTTTATGTCATGTAATGTGATGTAATTTAGTCCTTTACTTGATATTTTGTTCATTTAGATGCTCATAAGCACTTTTATTTCCTAAAGTCTCAATCTCTGTGCATTTGAAGGTATTTGGGATTGTGGAATTTACTTTTCCTTCTCATTTACAGCCAGCACCTTGTTATTTCTAAGGGAAAAATCAAAGTTAGGGAGAAGTTGTGATGCTCAGGTTATGTTTGAATTCCATTATCAGTGTTTTGCAGTTTGCGGATCTATTCAGTTTGGTGAATCACCTAGTTTTAGTTTCAATTTTTTGCACTCTCTCTCCCTTTTCCTCCTAAAAGTCAGTTCAATTTCAAGGTGATTCAAGGGGAAGTTGACCCCTAATCTAGAGGTCTACTTTCTGATACGTTACCCAAAGCCTGAAAGTAGTCCCATGTTTCATGGGATTGCTAAGTTTTACTCTTAGCCATACTTAGGTGCAATCCCCAGTGACAATAGTTACATAGACCTTCTTCTGATGGTTCCACCACTTCACACACTCTACTCTGCTCTACTTAATCAACCATGAACCACACTCAAGCAATCACAAATGACTGCCTAAAAATATCTTTCCTCCAAATGATATAATCAAGTTGGCCTATTAGAACCACCTTAAAATCATATTAGAGAAACCATAAAAAACTCCAACAAACATTCTGTCAGCTCTACTATGGGTGCAACACATTCTGGAACCTATTCATATAATATAATTGTAGACTCATGCTATACACTGTCGTCTCTACCAAAACAACTGGAACTTTCTTTGTAAGCTGAATTAAATTATGCTCTCTTAACCAAACATCAATAACACTTCTTCAAGCTTAACTACAAGGGTGCATATCCTCAAGATAGGTGCAACTCAAGAACCAATAAAATCTTTGTCGGCTCTTCTGAACAAACATAGGAAACTGCTACTTGCGAATAGAGACTGCATAACTTCACTTGTGTTCATCATTAGACTATGTGTTCATAACTAAAATATCACTAACATGTCTTCAACATATATCCTAGGGCGCATGCCCATAAGACAACTGTACGGACAACCATACACAGAACACTGCCTATAACTCTATCAGGAACACTACTGACACAAGCTGCTATATAACTATTTGTACTTATAGTTAACCTCTGTGCCCATGATATCATGTTGATATCATGTCCATGCATCATATACTAAAGGCTTACTGCATAAGACTTCCATGCATGCTACTTTCCATATGTTGTCATCAATGACAAACTTATAGTCAGTACTGGTCTGCTAGCAAATCTCCAACAATCTCCCCCTTTGGCATTGATGGCAACATATGGAATGAAAAACCACCATCAACCCAAATGAATAATTCTTTCATAACATTCTCCATTTCCTCTTCAAAACTTCCCCAAAGATGAATCGCCCATCTACTACAATATTTTATAATATTCTCCATTTTCCTAGCCTGTACTATTGTCATAACTAAATATTGCTCCCCCTTAGTATATTACTCATCTTTTTACTTTTGTTTTTCATGACTCTATATATATATACTCCCCCTTTGACATCAATGGCAAAGGTTGCCACTCATTTTACACAATGGTACTACTCTTGAGGTAGAGTAGTCAACCTTCCATCAGTCCCTAAGGACTAATACCATTCCTGCTTCCTTCTAAGTAGAATCAGGGAAGGGAATTACTCCCAAATTCCCCCTGAGATACTCAAAAGTATCCTTAGGCAAGGGCTTTGTGAATATATTTTCCAATTTTTCCTTAGTATTCACATAGTCCAACTTAACTTCTTTCTCTACCACTTTATCTCTTAGGAAGTGATACTTGATCTCAATGTGCTTTGTCTTTTCATGTATCACAGGGTTCTTATACATATTGATAGTGTTGGTGTTATCATAGTGAATAACAATAGGATAATCAATCTCAATTCTAAAATCTTTTATCATCTGCTTGATCCAAACAATTGTAGAACAATTCAAGGCTTTTGCAACATACTCTGCTTCTACTGTTGAATGAGAAATATAGTTTTGTTTCTTGCTTGTCCAAGTGACAAGTCTATCACTAAGAAACACTGCTCCTCTTGATGTACTATTTCTATCATCAACACATCCTGCCCAATCTACATCAATGTATACATGAAGCTCAACATTTTTTGAATTGGGATACCATAAACCATAGTCTATAGTGCCTTGTAAGTATCTGAATATCATTTTTACCACCATGAGGTGACTTTGTTTAGGCTCTATTGCAAATCTTCCAACTATGCCAACTGTATTGGAAATGTCAAGTCTAGTTTGAGTAAGATAAATGAGTTTACCAATCATAGACTTATACAATGTTATATCAACTCTTGGTGAGTCATCTTCCTTTGTAAGCTTGTATCCAGTAATCATAGGGGTTCCTACTAGCTTGCAATCATCCATCTTGAATTTCTTCAGTATCTCTTTCACATACTTTGATTGATTAATGAAAATACCTTTTTCTGTCTACTACACATTTAATCCCAAAAAGTACTTGATAGGACCAATCATACTCATCTCAAACTCATTTTGCATTTCTTTGGCAAATTCAGCACTGAGTTTGTCATTACCTCCAAAGATAATGTCATCAAAAAATATAGCTACAAGTAATAAACTTTCATATGTCTCTCTAATGAATAGATTATAATCTGTTGTTCCTTTCTTGAATCCAATCTTTGTTAAGTATCCATCTAGTCTCTCATACCATGCTCTAGGGGCTTGCTTAAGTCCATATAGGGCCTTCTTCAATCTCTATACTATATCAAGTATGTCTGATAAGGTGAATCCTTAAGGTTGCTCAATGTATACTTCTTCTTTTAAGTCTCCATTCAAGAATGTTGATTTAACATCTATCTGATAAACTTTGAAGTTCTTAACTATAGCATAAGCTAAGAACAACTTAATAGCTTCTAATCTACTCACAAGTGCAAATGTGTCTAAATAATCAATGCCTTCTCTTTGTGCATATCCCTTACATACTAATCTTTCTTTATTTCTTACTATTGTACCATCTTCATTCATCTTGTTTCTGAATATCCACTTTGTTCCAATCACATTCTTATCACTAGGTCTTGGGACCAATTCCCAAGTGTCATTTTTAATGATCTGATCAAGTTCTTCTTTCATAGCATCATGCCAATCTGAATCCTTACAAGCAGCTTCAACACTTAAAGGTTCAATCTGAGATAATAAACATACCACATCGCTGCTAACTGAGTTCTTTGCTTGTGATCTTATTAAGATTTTCCCGCTCTCATCTCCAATGATGTCTTTCTTGCAATGATTTCTTGATGTAAACTTTGGAACCTTAGTTTTTTCTGACTCATAAGTCTTAGGAGTCTCTTCCTCACTTGTCTCGGGGTCATTGAACAACACATCAATGTTGTCAAACATATCTTCAATAACTATCTCACTAGAAGAGGGTCTAGGTTCTTCCTCAATCATGGGTGAGTAATCATGACATCTTTCTTGAATCATAAAATTTTCATCAATCTTTACATGAGCACTTTCAATGATCTTTTTCAATCTTAAATTAAAATATCTATAAGCTTTACTTTTAGTAGAGTAACCAAGAAAAATACCTTCATCACTTCTTGCATCAAACTTGCCTACTGCTTCATCTCTCTTGATGTAGCACTTGCTTCCAAAGATTCTGAAGTATTTTATAGTGGGAACACTACCAAACCATAGCTCATAAGGTGTTTTGTCAGAACCAAGCCTTAACTAAATTCTATTGATTGTATAGACTGATGTGTTGACCGCATCTCTCCAATAGGTGTGTGCAACTTTTCCTTCTATCATAATGGTGCATGTTGTATCAAGAATGATCCTATTCCTTCTCTCTGCAATACCATTCTGTTGAGGTGTTCTAGGTGCACTTAACTATCTCTTTATGCCATGTTATTTGTAGTACTCTAGAATCTGTCAGAAGTGAATTCTCCTCCTCTATCCGATCTCAAACATTTTATCTTTAATCTAGATTCATTCTCAACCTTAGCTTTGAATATTTTGAACTTCTCAAAAGCTTCTGACTTATCTTTTAAGAATACAACCCACATCATCCTAGTATAATCATCAACAAACAAAATAAAATACCTTTCACCATAGTATGATCTTGTTTGAGTTGGTCCACATAGGTCTATATGAATCAGATCCAACTTGTTCTCTACTGAATTCTGCTTGCTCCTGAATGAATTTCTCACATTCTTCCCCATCACACATTCCCTGCATATAGTATCAACTAGTTTTGCTATGCTAGGTAGATCTCTTACAGATTTAACATTTCTTATCTTTACTATGTTATCAAAATTGATATGACATAGCTTTTATGCCATAACCAACTGTCATCAACTTTAGCAACCAAACAACTTGCTTCTGAATTGAGTTGAAAAACATTACCTCTTTTCTTTGTGCCTGATGCAATCATAACACCATCTTTGTTGTTAATGATGCATTTGTCATCTTTGAACTCCAACTAATATCCTTTACCAAGTAACTAACCAACACTGAGAAGGTTATGTTTCAAACCATCAACATAAATAACATCATCAATACTGTTCTTTCCATCCAAAGTGATGGCTCCTCTACCAACTATAGTTTTAGGATTGTTGTCTTCAAATCTAACCATAACTCCATTGTATTTGTCCAAATGAACAAACCTTCCTTTATCCCCTGTCATGTGATGTGAACAACCACTGTCTATAATACAGTCTGTTCTTATATCTGCTTGGGAAATCAATGCTAGCTCTTGATTCACTTTCTAATTTTTAAGAATTGACTTAATATTTGTTTTGTCTACAATAGAAATGAATCCAATTTCTTCTTCACCTGATTCATCATCTAAAACTCCATCTCTAGCAAAGTAGCATTCCTTAGAGTACTTAGGCTTGTAATCCTTTTTGAACTTTCTAACTCTAGTAGGACACTTAGATGCAAAGTGACCTATCTTATTACATGAAAAGCACTTAAATGGTAATTGACCTTCATATTTTCTTTTTCCTTTCTTTACTCTTCCAGAAATCATAGCAATGAAATCATCTAATGTTCTCTCTTCATCATCATCATCAAAATTACCAGAAGTGTTTGTAGATTTCTTACCATTAACTATGGCTTTGAAAGTTGTCTCATTCTTTGGTTCTGTCTTCAATCTTGAAATCTCAAAAGCTAAGATTTTGTTGATCTAGATCTCTCTCTTATAATTTGATGTAAGCTACATGGTCTCATCAAGGATGTTGATCTTTCTCTCATATTCTAGAGTAAGAGTAGTCATCAACTTGTCCATAATGTCTTCCTCAGAAATCTCTCCACCATTGTTCTTGATTCCAGCAACTGCTTCATTAATCCTCTGATTGTAAGCTCTGATATTTTCTTCAGGTAGCATCTCTAATGCATTGTATCTTTTCTTCCATGTCTCTCTCCATGCATCCTTTTCTTGTTTGTCTGCTTCAAAAATGTCTTCAAGGTGCTTCCAAATTTTATGGGTTGTATCTACCTTCTTTGCTTTTGAAAATTCACCATAAGATAGGGCGCTGATAAGGGTTTCTTTGGCAATAGCATTATAATGAAACAATTCCTTTTGTGCATCAGTAGCATCATCTTTTCCAAGGTCTTCTAATGAAGGAATCTTGGCTACTTGGATGGTTACATTAAAAACTTCATAAGCAATGCACTGCAAATGGGTCACCATCTTGTTCTTCCAATCAAGATAATTCTCTCCATCGAACTTAGGACTTTCTTTCCTGAAGTATGCCATCTGATCAACCTCAAGCTATTAAAATTTCTCTCAGAGGCACTTGGCTTTGATACCAATTGTTAGGACCCAAGAGATAACTGAGAGGGGGGGGGTGAATCAATTATCTACAAGTTTCAATACTTTATCCAATTAAGTATACTTAAACATAAAGCATAAACACAATGAAAGAACACTTGAACACAACACCAATATTTTTGTTATGGGGAAACCCAAATAGGTAAAAACCCTAGTGGGACTTGATACCCACTAATATTCTATACTAGTGTATAATGATGCTTGCTAGAAGATCCTTTACCCTGTTAGGAGTAGCTTTACAATATATTAAGTACAGTAGACTTGGTTAAGGGTCAGACCCTATTAGGAGTCTTTTACAATTGTCCCTATTAGGGGAGAGGATGCACTGTCTGAGAGCTCACTGCTCAAATGGGAAAAGGCTACAACCTTCTGAATAACAAATACACACTATATCTAGATCTTGGTGAACTGCGCTTTGACCTATTGTCTAGATCAGTTCCAATGAATAGCACAAGTAATTTACTTGGTCACATAGACCTTCTTTTGATGGTTCCACCACTTCGCACAGTCTACTCTGCTCTACTTAATCAACCATGAACCACAATCAAGCAATCACAAATGACTACCTATAAATATCTTTCTTCCAAATGATATAATCAAGTCAGCATGTTAGAACTGTATGCACCCTAAAATGGTCACCTAGACTTTGGGCACCCATTCAACAATTTATCAAATCCCTAAATCAATATTTTCAAAAATCAGCATTTTATCAATTATATCAATTTCCTTGATCAAATCTTATTTTATCATTTTTTATTATTTGCCTTGGGCTAACCATTTTATCCTAAAGTCTTTATTTATTTAAAAGGAATATTTCCTCCCCTTTTAATAAATAAAAAAGCCCCCACTTTTCCTCTTATCCTAAGTTGCTCAAATAAAGCATTATTCTTATTTTATAAAAAGAAGAAAAGCACTTTTTGTCTCATATGGACACAAGATTCAACTCTTATTTTCTCATTGGAGGATATTTGTGCATATGGGTTGCTCCTCTTTGATGCTCCACCCTTGATTAAATCTTTTGCCTCTTAATCTCCATGGTCCATTCTTTCTCATTTCTTATAAAAAGAGAGCTCTCTTCTCATTTTAGGATCCATCTTTTTATGCTAATGTTATGCTGCAAGTTTTCTAGGTGACTTTGGAGCTCTTGAAGACTTCGAAGCTTTTGGGAGATCTCATTGCATTTAGCCTTCATTCTTCCATTCTTATCTTAGCTTCATGTTTATGCTTTCTTAGCTTAGTTTTCTTTCATGCTCTAGTTTAGCTCGCATAGCTTAATTAGCAAGGGTTTGTAATACTCTCATTTTCATAGCTTAGCTTGCATCTTCATTCTTAGCATAGCTTGCATTGCATTGCATTCTCATTTTTATTCTTGAGGATATTGACATTCTTGCCCTTGTCTCATTGAATCTCCCATTGTGTGGTTTACTAGCAAGGTTGCATGCTTCAATAGCTCTAGCTGAGAGCAATATTCAAACAATCTTGTGACTCCATGCCTAGGGAGCTCTAGGTTGCTTTCTCAAAGTTTCTCATTCATGGATTCCCTTGGAAGTAATGACTTAGACAAGTGCACTATTTAGTGTGTACATTTTTGGCCCCCAGCGTGGGGCAGAGCATTATTGTTTTGTCCTCCATTTCTTGCATTTTCGTCAATTTTTTGTCATAATTTAGCGTCATTTTCAGCTCTCTAATTTTTCTAGCTCAGAATATCATGTGATACTTTTCCAGTGTCATGCAATAGTTATTTATATACTAGTACGATACTTTACCAGTTAAAGTATCACTCTCTTTGCAGCATTCTATTGCACTGTTTGAAACATTTTGTCACTTGTAGGTATGGTAAAGTATCACCTAGAAAGATATTATCACTCCAGTATGTTGTAAAGTATCGCGTGATATTTCTGGTGACTATACTATCACTTGTACCTGGCACTGAGTTGTTTCTTGGATGTTTCTTGGTTTTTTCTTGCTAAGTTTTGATCCAATTAGCTTGCTGGTTTAGTTTGTTGTGGTTAGATAGATTTAATTTGTAGATTTCATTTGGGTTTTTGTTTTGCTAACCATTGTGGGGCTAACAAGTTGTGGTTGTAGGTGCCTCTTTCTTGAATATTTTTGCCAAAAGATTGCATGCACAAGGGCTACTAACGGTTTTTGTAGGGCTGCCCAAAGCATAAAAACAAAAAAAAAGGTGCTTGTTATTTATTTCATTTCAAGTGTGGCATCTACTAGTTGTTTCATTTCATAGGAACATAATATCTTGTTGTAAGAATCTTTGGGTGGTAGGAGAAGTATGCTCTTCACCCTTGTGGTGAACTAGAAAATCTTGACCCATCTTTAGATTTTGAAAGCAAGAGGGTAATTGAATCCTTTGCTTGGTGTGTTTGGGAGAAATCTTTGAGATAGGGGAGTATGCTCTTCACCCTTGTGGTGAAACAAAAACCTTGAACCTCATAAGTTGATCCACTCTTTGTTTAGTTTGTAGAATCCTTTAGCAGGCCTACTCTTGAGCAATCAAGCGGAACAACCTAAGTGGGGACAAGCTTTTTGCTGGCTATTCTGACCCACTATAAACTCAAGGCTATCAAGGACACAAAACCTTGGTAGATGTAGTACTTGGCTTCGCTTGATGTGAGTACTTATGGGATTGTGACCATGAGGAAAGTGTTGAGCAAGAATGCTTAAGGTACTCTTGTGGCCGTGAGGTCCAAGTCCTTTTTGAGGAGCAAGAGGGGTATTACAAACGGAAGCCCTTATTAAGAACCATAGATAGAAGCCACCCTATTTTTCTGCTTAGCTTCTTGGTGCAAGGATTGATCCAAGTGGAATAACTTGGATCACCCCAAGATTACTCACCATCTGTGTTCCTTTGGTTGTGTAATTGGCACTTCCATGACAAAGCCAATATCTATTGTGGGTAACCACTTTGTGTGAGGCAATGGAGCATCAAGTGTGGGCCAAGTTGTTAAGTATTGAGCCTTTGACTTTTTAGGCTAGTAAGTGCTTGAAATGTTCTCACCGTGATCTACCTATGTAAACGTTCTCAAACATCAAACATCATGGTAAAATTCATAGGATTTTATTGCTTTGATATCACAATTGCTTGTCTTGGCAAGGTTGTTTTTGCCCCTGTTTCAAGTGTTTTATGACATGTTTGATCACCTACTATTTGCAAACCTCTCTATTTACTACTGTCACTATGCTTGAAATCAAAAAATCCAACATTCAAACTAAAATTTTGAACAAATTTCCCTTAAAACTGAGATTTTTAGCACTCACTGGTCAAGAATCATACGACACTGGAATAGTATCGCACCCTGTACTAAGAAATATCATGCGATAGTTCGTCACTGGAAGACTATCGCACTACTTGCTTGGAAACTATCACTTGAGCTACCTATAAATTGTCGCCCTGCTTACTGAGAACTATCGCCTGCTGAGAAATTATCGCCCTATTAGCCTAGAAAATATTGCACAGAATCTTTTTGCTACTGATCTAGTTTATACAATTTTCAGTCTTTCCTTAGTCACCCAGATTTTAGTAGGTGACTTACTTTGCTGCTAGAAACCTATTTGTACCTTGGGTTCCTGATTTTAGGCCCCTTGAACTAGTGTTCTTTGATTTTACAAAGTAGTCTTGTTTGACATCGATAAGTTAGGAACTATCCTTGTTGAAAAAGTACACCTTTAGATTCTTTGGTAACATGCTTGGAGAGTTTTAGTACTCTTTTGTCCAATTCACTTCCATCAAAATTCAGATTCAATTTCAATTACATATTTGGTTAAATCCATTTCTTGGCCCATACGTGTTAGGATACTCATCCTTTTATTATGCACCTCTGTGGCAAGATTGGTTTACACCTTTTGCAGCTTTCTATCTTACCATCTCTTTTTGGACAATCGAACACTTTTACTATCCCTGTTTGCTATTGACATTTCATAAGGTCATCTTATCACCAAGGGTCCTTTCCTTTCATGTCGGTTATGACAAGGTACCAATTTAGTCAAGCAAAATGACCTCAAGTTGTCTTTGAACAATCACCTTTAGTCCAAACTCGTCAAAAGTGAAAGGGGAAGAAACCCATCTTTGATCAATCACCTAGGAGTGAGTCTGAGGCTTGGTTTGACCCAAAGAGAAACCCTAGTGAGTTGAGTACCTCTTTACCATCTTCTCAATCAAATATGGACATGAGTTACACTTTGACTAGGAGATAGAGAAGCAATGGATCAAACTCTTGATGATATTTTCCAAAGACATAGGGGTAACATGTTGTTTGATGATGACAATCAACCTAAATCACCCCCTATTAACTCAAGATATCTAGATGCTCATCAAAGAGCTGAAAGACACTATGCACAAGCTCACCAAGATGCACAGTCATAACATGAAGACCAAAACAATGAATATAGTGATGCTGATGTGAATGCTGCATTCACTAACGGCTTGTTCAAACACTCATAGTCCAACTCTCCACTCAAAACAACCTCAAGATATGCTAATGAAAGACTTAAAATAATTAAGCACAAAAAGAAATCTTTTTTGGATGAACAAGCCGCTAAAGAAGAAAGGTTTAAACACCTAGAGGAAGAGCAACAAGCCTTGTTGGAATTAAGAAGAAAAGCATTCCAAGAGGAACAAGATAGGTTGTTAGCTCAATGACTCAATGACAAATTTAACAAGAGGGGTACCAACAGTGGAAACAACTCTCCACCCTCTACTCCCTCAAGAACCCCAATAAGTAGAAGGCGGTCAAGGACCCCTTCAAGATCTCCTAGTCCTAGAGGAAGAAGGATTTCACAACATAGGAGAAGAACACCTCCTAGGACCTCAAGACAACCCTCCCAATGAGCTCATCATGGCTCTCAACATAGAGGAAGTAGTACAAATTTTGATGATCAAGATTTCATGAGAATGCAACAAGAACCACTATTCCAACAATATGTGTAAAAGTACCTTGATCAAAATAAAGATAGGTTCCTAGAGAGTCTGATTAACAAGGGTGCTAGAGTCCCTTACAACTTTGATGTGGATAGGAGAATCAAGAAACAAGGACCTTCACAAGAAGAGGAAATCAAGAAACTCAAATGAACGATGGAAAAGGTGTTGGCAACTAAAAGTTCCTTTTCACTTGATTCGATTTGTCCCAATCCTTTTGACAAAAGTGTGACTATGATGGATTTTCCTAGGAAAGTTGAAATTCCCCAATACGACAAGTATGATGGCACTGGTGACCCACATGATCATGTGCTTTAGTTTTACACCATGATTTTTGAGTTCCACCAAGATGACTCTTACCTTATGAGATTATTTCCAAGGAGCCTCAAGGGCCAATCCATGGAGTGGTTTACCAACATAACCCCTCCCATAAAAAATTTCAAAGAACTTGTCCACAGATTCATTCAACATTTTGCATACAACTTATCAAGATCAATCACTATGTTGGACTTATGTAATTTGAAACAAAACCAAGGGGAATCCTTTGTGACCTTCTTGCAAAGGTGGAGACAATTGTGCTCCTGCTATTCTAGGACTATTCCTGAGAATGAAAGGATTGACATGATTGTTAGTAATTTGGTGCTTGAAATGCGTTATGAGGTTTGAAAAATGGTCTTTGATTATTTTGATACTATGGTTGAGACAGCATGTCAAATTGAGGATGTCCTAAAGGAATAAGGAATTTTGACCAAACATAGCAATAACAACAACGGTCAAAATCCTAACAATGCTAATAAGGACAAAGGAAAGCACTGGAACAAGAATAAGCAAGTAGTCAATGATAGAGTTGTGGACTCTTCCCAACCCAAGGATCAAGGAGTCCTCAATTTGTCTAGTGCAGTCCAAGCTATGAAGATCAATACATCCTCTAACCAACAAGAGAGTAAACCTAAGTATCAAGAAAAACCCAAGAAGAAGTTGAGACAGTTTTCTAAACTGGGTGACTCCTATGAGGATGTTTTCAAGACTCTTATTGCTAATAATCTTGTGCAACCACAAGATCCTACAAAATTTTAGATACCTAATGTTAAGCCACATTGGTGGAATGAAAAAGCTTTCTGCAAATATCATAATGGCATTGGACATGACATCGAACATTGTTGGAAGCTTAAACACCTCATCCAGGATCTTATTGAAAGTGGTAAACTTCAAATTGATGGGTTGAATACCAATGCAAACCATAAGGCAGTTAAGGAGCCTTTGACCAAATATGAAAAGGGAAAAACCTCTCAACCCAAGAATGGAAAAGCTATAATCAACTATACCTATACAGGTGCAGAAAATGTGGTTAATATGCTTGAGATTGTTGAGGAAAATGTCAACATGATGCGAAACAAAGATTCTTATAGTCATGATGTTGACTCTCCTCCTATATTTGATGAAGAACCCATGGTGGTGCTTAGAGGTCCTCACTCTCAAAGGTTGTCCCAAGCTCTTAATGTTGTCACCAGAAGCCAAGGTCAACGTCTTGTGATCATTAGAGGTCCTAATTCCAACCAGTCTAGCAAACCCAAGCAAGTGACATCCATGAATGTCACCACAAAGTCAGCAGTCAACCCTGAAATGAGCTACAATCTTGTTGACTAGTTATAAAGAACACCAGCTCAAATCTCAATTTTTGAACTCCTAGAGTTGTCTCCTAGACATAAGTGTGTCCTTGAGGATGCCTTGCGTACAGCCAATGTTCCTAATAACATAGATGTTGACCAATTCCAAAACATGGTTAACCACCTTGCTAGCCCTCACTACCTCACATTCTCAGAAGAAGATGACAAAGCCTTGAGCCATCCACATAATCTTGCCCTTCATATTGAAGTCATGATTCACAAGACCTGTGTCAGGCGTGTGTTGATTGATGGGGGTGCTAGGCTAAATATTTGTTCCTTGAGTTTGCTGAAGATACTAGGTTACTTAGAGCAAGTTATTGATACTCATAAGAAAATAACCATCAAAGCCTATGATGAGGCAGAGAGAAGCTCCAAAGGCTTGGCTATCCTTCCTATCAGGATTGGCCCCATTGAAAAGGACATTTTGTTCCAAATTGTTGATGCTGGTCCTTTAGCCTATAATATCCTACTTGGTAGACCATGGATCCATGACATGCAAGCAGTGTCATCCACCTACCACCAATGTGTCAAGTTCCCCTATAATGGAGTAGAAGTTTGTATGCCCGGAGATAGCACATTATCTGTTAATGCAATTTCAGCAAGGACCCATCTTCCTCTCAACAGAGAAGTAGAAGATTTTGATGCCACTTTAGCACAATGTCAGAACAAGTTCAAAGCCATAGACCTTGGTATGGGGGGTTATCAAATTGACTCCTTCACAAAAATGCTAGTCTCACCTAGGTCCTATGGTAAACCTTCACAAGAGATGCATCCCTCATCTTTAGCAATGACTCTGTTTGATACATTTGTAGAGTCCTCAGTGCCCATATAGGATGAAAAAGAAGAGGTAGTTGTTAGAGATTGGATTTACAAAGAGGAAAAATACAAGCATAATGAAAATTTCTCTCCATCTTCTAAAGCTTACGAGAGAGGATACACTCTTGTCAAGAGTATGGGCTATCCAGGTCATGGTCCTCTTAGTCACAGATTAGATGCTAAGGCTGAGCCACTCAATCATGCTCTCTTTGGCCACAGAATTAAGACAATAGTTGGCCTAGGTTTTGAGAGTCAGAATAAGAAAACTACTCCTATCCCTGCTGCAATGGATAGTGATGATGAATCTAGCTACATACCCAATTTGCAAAATCAACAAGATAGGTGTGAAGATTGGGTCCCTTCCACCAATCTCCTTTAGGGAGATTTAGATGCTTCAGTTATCAATCCAACAGTTTCAGACCTAGAACAAGAACAATCCAGTATTGAAGATCATGTTGAGGATCCCATTCAAGAAACTCAATACACAAATGGCATTCAAGAAGGTGTTACCCTTGGTGACATCAAAGCCTCTACCTCAAGGCCTAAAAAGTATGGCTAGTGTAAACATCCTAGCAGGGATTCAGATACAGACTCATATGAGTATGAGTGGGAGACTCTTTTTTATTGTTCTATAGTTGACATGGACATTGATGTTGTCCCTACATATGGTTCCCAACCTGAGGTAGCTAATGAGTCTAGTGTAGGATTCAAATATTGGAATCTACAATTTGCTTTAGTGGATGATGCTTCACTTGGTAGGATAAGTCCTAATTTGGGTACCTTCGAGAGATACTTGATAGATCATAACTCTGCAATCACCAGAGATGATACCATTCGCATACACAATATTGAACCAATCATTGACCTACCCCTTGCCAGTCCCCACTTAATCGATTGGTCTCAGTGCTATCAAGAGCCTCAGCTCCCCACTTTTCAAAATGACTATGAGATAGCCTATTACCTAAATGCTCTTGAACTTGTAGTCTCTTCCACTAGTGAACCAACTACAAGCATGACAGAACCAGATATCAAGTACCTTAGTCACAAAATGAAAAGAAAAGAAAAAAAGAATAAGAGTTCTGATGGAAAAAACCACTATGTGGTGGTGTCAGAACCTAAAAAAGTAAAAAAAAAGGACGTATCTGAAGGTGAAAACCTCCCTGAGGCACCTAAGGATGAGGTACTTGATCATCTTCCAAGCTATTTCTAGGATAGGTCTTCAGTGCTTGTTGAGCCTACACAGATAGTTAATCTGAATACACAAGAGGCTCCAGAAATTGTGCACTTAGCTCAATCTCTATCAACACAAGAAAAAGAGGCATATACCAAGTTCCTACAGAGCAAGAAAATTAATTTTTCTTGGACTTACTCAGACATGCCAGGATTGGACACTAGTCTCATTATGCATCACTTGTCCATAGCTCTAGGTATTAAACCAGTAAAATAGAAATTGAGGAAAATGCATCCTCACATAGCTCTTCTTGTCAAAGTTGAATTAGAGAAACTCCTCAGTGTAGGATTTATAAGAGCTATTGATTATGCTGAATGGATATCCAATATTGTACCAGTTTCAAAACATGACAAGTCCATTCATGTTTGCATAGACTTTAGAGATCTTAATAAATCATGCCCAAAGGATGATTTTCCACTCCCAAACATAGACATGATAGTGGACATGACCGCAGGCTATGAGATCTATTCTTTGATGGATAGTTTTTCTGGGTATAATCAAATCAAAATAGCTCCTGAAGACCAAGAAAAGATTGCATTCACTTGTGCATGGGGAACCTATTGTTGGAATGTCATGCCATTTGGATTAAAAAATGTTGGAGCTACATATCAAAGAGCTATGACTACTATCTTCCATGACATGATGCATAAGAATATGGAAGACTATGTGGATGACACCTTGGCAAAATCCAAGAAAAGGGATACACACCTAGGCAATCTGGAAGTAATTCTAGATCATATGGAATAGTTTCAATTGAGATTAAATCTCAAAAAGTGTGCATTTGGAATCACCTCTAGAAAACTCCTAGGATTCATCATTTCAGTTAAAGGAATAGAGGTGGACCCAGAAAAAGTTCAAGCAAGAATGGATATGCCACCTCCTAAAAACATCAGTCAAATGAGGAGTCTTCAAGGAAACCTTCAATCTATAAGGAGGTTCATTTCACAACTAGCTAATAGAGCTCAACCCTTTAACAAGACTTTACACAAAGGGGTTAAATGTATCTAGAATGAAGATTGTCAGCAAAGCACGGACCAAATCAAACAATACTTGGCCAATCCTCCAATCTTAATGCCTCTTATCCTAGGAAAACCACTTATACTATATGTGTCAGCAATAGAATCTTCCCTGAGGGTGTTATTGGCTCAATTTGATGGTACTGGAAAAGAAAGAGCTATCTATTACATCAACCATACTCTTGTGTCATATGAGGTTAACTACACTAGTATCAAAAAATCTTGCCTAAAGGTGGTGTTTGCTTCCCAAAAGTTGTGACATTACATGCTTGCGCATACAATACACCTCATTGTGAAAATTCATCCTCTCAAATATTTGCTTGGTAAGGCTGCTCTCACAAGTAGACTTGCTAAGTGGATGATGATCTTATCAGAATTTGACATAGAGTATGTTGAGTGTAAGGCTATAAAAGGACAAGCCATTGCAGACCAATTGGCTGATTTTCCAATTCAAGATAAAGCACCAATTCAAGTTGAATTTCTAGATGAGCACATAATGTACATGACTGCAAGAACATGGAAGATGTTCTTTGATGGATCTTTCATGCAAAATGGTTCAGGAGTGGGATTTTTGTTTGTCTCTCCTCATGGGTACACAATTCCAAAGTCTTACAAACTTTTGTTCTCATGCACAAATAACATTGCTGAGTATGAGGCGTTAACAAATGGACTAAAAATGGCTATAGAGTGGGGAATCACAAAGCTACATGTTTATGGGGATTCACAATTAATAGTCAACCAAGTTAATGAAGAATATCAAACAAAAGATGAAAAATTGGTACCTTACAAGAAAATGGTTGATTCATTACAATGATACTTCTTTGTTACATTTCAACAAATCCCTAAAGTAGAAAATAAAGTAGCTGATGCTATGGCTACATTGGCTTCACTTCTTCAACTACAACAACATGAGTCTAGATTTGAATTCCTGGTGGAAGAGCTACGATACCCTATTTATGACTCCCAAGAAAGCCAAGTTGTTTGTACCCTTATTGGACATGGGTCATCCCACTATGGTGCCATTTACTCATACCTATGTGATGGTACTATTCCTAAAACCTTCAACTAATCTGAACAAAGAAACCTAATATGAAATGCCTCTCGCCACACCCTTATCTCTGGCGATCTATATAGGAGGGGTTTAGATGGGACACTTCTTAGGTGTTTAGAAAAGGATGAGTCCAACCAAGCATTAGTTGACATTCACAAGGGAATTTTTGGAGGACATTCTAATGGTCTTGCCATGGCCCAAAGGTTTCTTACGGTGGGGTACTATTGGCCTACCATGTAGATAGATGCAGTAGCTTTTGCTAAATCTTCTGAAAAGTGTCAGAAACATGGAAACCTGATACATGCTCTAGGCAAGGAGCTTATTCCTTCTATTTCTCATTGGCCATTTCAATGCTAGGCCTTTGACCTTGTTGGGCAGATTCATCCCAACTCATCAAGTGGATGCAAATTCATTATCACTGCTATTGATTAATTTACTAAATGGGTAGAAGCTATCCCACTTTCTATTGCCTCAGGAAAGATAGTTTCTTTGTTTATTTTGAACCGTGTCATCTATTAGTATGGAGTGCCTTCTGAGATAATCACTGACAATGGAGGTTAGTTTAAAAACAAGGACCTTAAACATCTCTGTAAGAAATTCAAGATAAAATAGCATTGGTCCTCCATTTACTTCTCGCAAGGAAATGGACAAGCAGAGGCTTCGAATAAGACCATTCTCAAAATCCTCCATAGAACAGTTCACAAGAATGGTAGAGATTGGCATCTACAGATAAATATGGCCTTGTGGGCCTACAGAATGAGTATTTGTACTCAAACAGGGGCTACTCCTTTTTCCCTTACTTATGGTGCTGAAGCAGTGTTACCTTTAGAGGTGGACATTCCTTCTCTCAGAGTTTCTCTTAAAGTTCTAGTGACAAATGAAGACTACCGCACCATGAGGCTCCAAGAACTAGAACTTCTAGATGATAAGTGTAAAGTATCTTTTGATCACATGAGAGTTTACCAAAAGCGTATGTCCAAAGCATTCAACAAGAAGGTTCACCCTTGAGAATTTCAAGTGGGGGATCTTGTCCTACAAGAAAACCATAAGAACTAACAAAATAGAGAGCAAAAGGGAAAGTTTGAACCTAATTGTCTTCGACCATACATCATTACTACTGCTTTTGATATAGGTGCTTATTTACTATCTGATCCAGAGGGGGAATAGCTCCCTGATCCTATCAATGTTTTTCACCTAAAGAAGTTATATCCATGATGCCTATTCAGTCTGGGGGCATCCCTTGTACATATCTTATTGATCCTAAAAAAATTCCAAAAAAATTCATATATGATGCTGAAAAAATCTTAAAAAGCATATAAAGTCCTAAAAAATTACCAAAAAAAATCAAAAAATTCAAAAAATTCAAAAAAAATAGAAAAAGTACCTTGGTGAAAACCTAGAAATAGGTGCCTTGGTAGCAAAAATACAAAAAAATTGAAAAATTAAAAATCTCCAAGTGGTGAAAACCTGGAAATAGGCACTACTTGAGGCCTTTGTACCCTTGTCTTTTAGCATGCATCCCCAACACTTAGCCTTTCTCCATCATGCCTTGACCTTGTTGCCTTGGTCTAGAATTGGTTTTGGTCTTTGTCTTTGTCTAGGGGGCATAACTATGTTAGCTTTGGTCTCTAGGATGTGTTGGTTTTTTAGGACATCTTGCAAATGTTGTTTTTCAACACCACCCTCAACTATGTTTTTCAACACTACCCTAGCGTCAAGTGTTTCTCAACACTTATCAAATAATCCTACCCCACAGTCTATCATGATATGATATCTCTCACTGGAAAATGTGATACTCAAAGATTGATTCTATGACCTACACACACGCACTTAAACACTTGACTCATTCAGACTTGTTTGACTTTATTTCTTTGTGTGCTATCTATGATGATTTCTTTGATGAGTGTTCTCTCCCTAAGAAGTTTTTGATGATGCATAGCTAGAAGACTAAGGGCATGAGGACATGTTTTATTGCTTTTTCTACTTGTGGGTATATTTTGTTGGTCCTAACTATCATTAGCATTTCTGCTTGTTCCACTTGACAATGGGATCTACAAAGTATTATCCTTGACTGTTTGTGCAAGTGCATACTTATAGTCATCTTGACTTTCTTGTGTCTCGATGCAAGCATAATCTTTCTATATTAAACTTAGGTAATCTCACTGCACTAGTCATCTTGACCTATATGTCTTTGATGCCTAGGTGGGATTCCCACATACCTATCTGATATAGATCATATTCAGATCCACATACTTATACTAGTGTGCATTGTATGATCTTGCGACGCTACCAATAATGCTCGATGATGAATATTAGAGTCTAAAAGCTTTGTGACCTTACAAGTAAATGACTTTTCATAGTAGCTTGCATTTTTAGGTTCATATTAGTTTAGTTTTGCATCTTGCATATGTAGAGAGCTCTCCTTTTCATCTTTCGTGGACCTGTCGGTCAACTACGCTCACCTTTCCTTTTCTTGATCATATCTTTCACTCCTTTTCTTTCACATCACGTCCTATTCCTATCATCACAATGGGTTAATCTTATTATCATATATAAAATGACCCTTTTTGCCCCTTATATAGCATTTTGACTTTTTGACCAATTTTCAAAACACCTCAAAATTGCATGAAAATTGCACCCCTAGCTAATTTTGACATCCTAGATCCATTTTTGGGATCGAAATCAAAATCCAAGTTCATCTTGATAGTCAAAATCATGTTTCAAAATTTTACCCTCTTCTGTGCAATTGGCTGACCATCTGAGGCCTAATCCTTCAATTTTTGTTGGGGCATCTTCATTTCTTCATCCCCATCTCTTTCAAACTTCTAGTCTTTCATTCACCTTCATCCGCTTCATCTCTCTAAGGTTTGACTTCATCTTTTTAGTCAAACTAGGGCATGTTTTTCACTGCTTAATGGTTATCCTATAGTCCTATCACCTTCAATTATTGTGTGTGAAAATTGTACCTGATCTGTAGACACAACACTTCAATAAAACATTAGAAGTTAGCTATTATCAAATTGTGCAAAATTAAAATCTAATCTAACCAAATGATTTACTGCCTTCTAGTAGGTGCGAGATTGATGTTCTCATATTGTTATCGAGATCAGTGACCTAGATGACACCTAAATGAAGGATTTGAATGCAATTGATCTAGATATGAATTGAATGCAATTAAGCTATTTTTTTGGATTTTCTATGCAATATGAATGCTAAACTAATATGAAATTGATCTATATGAAATTGATCTAACAATGATATAAATATATGCTAAATGATATGCAATGCTCAAAATAAGAAAGATCTCACAATAGCTTGGATTCGCAATAAGCTTTGATTCTTCGTCCTCCAATTCGACAGTGCAAGGATGCAAAAATATGAGATGCTTTGAGATGAGCTTAGGCTTTTAATTTATAGAAATCTAGGGCTTTGGGGGTGCATGGAAAAAAGCCATAAATCACTCAAATTAACTCAGCTTGATTTTTGAGTTATCTGATAATAAAGATAATTTAATTCACAAAAACAAGCAAATCATGCAAAAATAGCTTTTTAACTCAAATTAGAAGTTTAGATCAACTTTAAAACTCAAAAATGATGTTGAGTTCCAAAAAGTCAATAACTTGCATTGATTTTCTGATTTGGAGTTTAACTGCTCTTTGATTGTGCACATGGATAATTATGAATTAATAAATAAATAAAGTGATTTATTCTCAACTTAACTGATTTTAAAATTAAAACAATTGATTTATGGGTTAATCAATTATTAAAATCAAACTTTTATTCAAAAATAATATCATTAAATATGACAACTTGCTTTAATTAATTAAATAAGAATTTAATCAATTAATGATAGGAATTTTGATTTATTGTCAAATTTAAATAATAATACTTAGGAATAAATATAATTAAATTCAATTAAATAATTAAGTGGCAAAATTAAATCAATTAATTAAATATTCAATTAATCAAACTTTAGGATAAATATGATTTATTGCCAAATAATCATTAAATTAAAGATAATTAGGATAATTAGGAATATTGCTAGGAATATTCCCCGATGCAAAATTTAAGATAATCAATTAGGATTCTATGATATTCAGATGTGCCTTAGGTTAGGACTTCGATGTCAATTTCATTCGATATGTAGATGTAGAAGATTAATGAACTTATAGCCCATTTTTGGGGTATTACATTTTGCCCCTCTTTGAATTACTGTACGAAGCACAGTGGTTCAAAGACAGTTTGTGTACGATAGAGATAAGAAACTGATGTTCAAAATTGATAATTGATATGAGACAGAAGCTGATTGAAAGATTTGATATGAAGATAATAGGTCCTGAATGACCAAAGATAATGTTCACTATAGCAGCGATGAACCGAGGATTGCGAAAAAAAGTGTCAAAATGCCTGATTTCGAACCTTATGATTGTGAAGAAGTGAGTGACCGGTTCTAGACTCGATTGTCTTAGCAGAACTAGCAGGTATCACATCTGAACCCTTTAGTTGTCGAAGAACCAAGGAAAGAACACTATGATCTGATGGTTGCAAAAACTGATACAGTTTACAAGATTAGGAGAATACTAGATTGATATGGATCTTGATGAATCTGATATGCCCCAAGTGATGATAGATTTTCCCCGAGCAATGAGGTCTTATTGATGAATCAATAACTAGATGTGGTTTTTGTCTTGATTACTGAGGAAAGATATGATTTCCATAAAGATATGATTTCAAATTTGATTACAAACTTTGAATGATGTGCAATACCATGCCCCCTTCGGGATTAAAATCAAAATCTGACAAGAAAAGTCAGTGTTGAATGGTTTAGAAGCATGTTAATTGATTTGAGAAGTGGTTATACACATCTGGGAACACATTCTACATCATTTAGCGGTCCAAAAGACCAAGTTTGACTAGGTTAAATCATGAGTTGACCATAGTTAAAACTTTGATAGTTTGATGTAAGATAATCAGTTAAGTTGAAAAATGAATTTCTACTATCATTGAAGGTTGATTATGCAAGTAGTTAATAATATAAACAATCTCAGATTTTGATTTTGATCCCAAAAAAGGATTCTACTTGTTGTTTCATTGGAGGAACCTTCGTGTGAGATTCAGCTCTTGTTAGATTTGAAGATGTGAGTGGTGAATTGTTTAAGCAATGAAGTTCATTTAGCCATTGTGAGATCATGCAAACATGCAAAAATGCAAAGAAACATGCAAAATGAAATGCAACCTAAGACCTAGGACCTAGTCACTGATCATATGTCAATTTGTTATCATCATTGAACTTTTAGGTAACCGCATAAATCAATACAATGCCCACTAGCTATGAAACCATAGACATATGAATATCGATTTGTATGCGCAAGAATCAATACAACACCCACTAGTCAACAACCATGGATATATGAATATTGATTTTATTTTTGGAATGTCGGATTAGATATAAGCACCAAGGCATAAATGCCAGGATGACCTAAATATCATGTCCATTTTGATATAGCAATTTCTATAAGCATCAGAACATAAATGTCGCGATCACATGAATATGCCTTGCATTGCAAACACATCAAACAGTCAAGAGATCATTCTAAATCCAATGTGAATTACCCGTAGTGACCATTTATCATTCACATCCTTAGGCAAGATCGCGTTTCACAGCAGGAGAAAGAACTCACTCAAAAAGATAATAGTTAGATCAAACTTCCTTGAATTTTCTAGGTATCGATTGTCGAGGTACGCATGGCCATCCAATTTGAGATAGAGGCTCTTATAGTCAGACACCATTTCAATCTGAAATTTCCAAAGTTGTTAGATTTTCACATACAAGCAGAAGACAGAAAAGATTATGCCCCTAGTCATCACTCTCTAAATCCTATAAATGACATCATCGAAGAGCTCGAAGGGACACAATATGTAGAAATCTCAATGCGAATCAGTAAGAATACAAGGAGATAAAAGCATCTAAAAAAAATCATAGATTGTTTTCAATTTGTTGTTTGATGTTTGATTGCGTTGTTGTAGATGCAAAATCCTTTCTAGAGATGAGACAGACTTGACTGACTCAAATGAAGCTTCAAAGGACTCTGACTGGATATGATACATCTCAGATACATGGGAGACCATAGGATATAACATTGATTGCCCCCAAGTGTTAAGCATTGATAGGATATAGACGCTTGAGCTGATTGGTGTACAAACCGACTTACTTGAAAATGGGAAATGTAGAAACAAACCGAGAGATATGTACAAACTAAAGCAAAACTGAAAGCTAGGAAAGACCAAGATTGTGTTGATAGATGGAGCATTTTGAAACAAGTGGCACCCATTTGCCGGGTTTTCACCATCTTGGCAGAGATTTTATTTTTGCTTCCAAGGCGCCTATTTCTAGGTTTTCACCAAGGCACTTTTTCTCCTTTTTTTTTTTCATACTTTTCAATTTTTTTGTTGAATTTTTTATATTTTATGATTTTTTTGTGAATCATCAAGGTGCCTATTGCTAGGTTTTCACCAAGATGTTCATTTTTTTAGGACATTTTACGATAGACCGAATGCTTTAGGCATAGAATTTCTTCAAATGGAGAACGTTGATTGGTTCTTAGAGCTGTTCTCCTTTAGTCGTTGAGAGTTGATAGGCACTAGAGCCAAAAGTAGTAGTGATAACAAAGGGACCCAGCCAATTGGGTTCAAACTTCCCCTTGCGTTCTCGATGGGATTGATTTTTAGGATTTTCTCTCAAGACTAGATCACCAATGTGTCAGACTTTCTTGTTGTAGCCTCTAGACATTCTCTTCTGATATACTCTGAGATGATCATACGTTGCTTGTCTATGCTCATCTAGTAGTTGAAGTTCTTGCAACCTAGACACTCTGTAGTCATCATTAGTTACTAGACCATGCATTATGATTCTTAGTGATTGGATTTCAACCTCAATAGGTAGTACCGCTTCAAACCCATAAACTAAAGTGAAAGGCATAGCCCCAGTAGGTGTTCTGATACTTGTTCTGTAGGTCCATAGAGCTGGATTAATCATGAGATGCCAGTCTCTATCGGTTTTATTTACTGTTCTATGCAAGATCTTCAATAGATTTTTGTTAGAGGCCTCAGCTTGTCTATTCCCTTGAGGATAGTAGATAGAAGACCAATGTTGTGTGATCTTGAATTTGGCACATAGATCCTCTAAGTCTTTGTTATTGAATTTTCCACCATTATCTATGATTATGGAATGAGGTATCCCATATCTACATATGATATAGTTCAATATGAACATAGATATTTCCTTTCTAGTTGCTTGTGTAAAAGGGACCGCCTCTACCCATTTTGTAAAATAATCTGTAGCAGTGATTACATGGGTATGTCCATTAGAAGAGTGAGGATGAATCATCCCTATAAGATCAAATGCCCATTGATGGAAAGGCCATTGTGTTGTAAAGGGAATTAGATCTATCCCTGAAGCATGAATTAAGTTACCATGCACTTGATACTTTTGACAATTCTTAGCAAATTTGATAGACTCTTTCTCCATTTTAGGTCAATAGTACCCAGCCCTAATAAGTTTTCAAGCTAGTGTTAAACCATTCAAGTGTGACCCACAAATACCATCATGGACTTCCTCTAATGCATGTTGAGACTCTTCCTATTCTAAACATCTAAGTAGCGTACGATCTAGACCTTGTTTGTATAGATCGTGACCAATGATGACATATCAGGAGGTATTATGGATAAGGTATCTCTTTTCATGGCGGTTGAAGGTATCGGGAATGATTTGGTCTTGGAGATAGGAAAATATGTCTTTGTATCTGGATGAATCATGACCAACAATGGTTCAGATCATGTAGGTTTTAGGGGAGTCATATGCAGGATAAGATAGTGCTTCCACCAAGAACTCGTAGTGTAGCTCATGTTCAGGCTGCTATAATAAAGTAGATAGTGTTGCCATTGCATTGGTAACCTTGTTCTCCATTCTAGGAATTTTCTCAAATGTGATAGACATGAAATATTTCTTAAGATCATCTACCATTCTCTTGTAAGGAATGAGCTTTTCATCATTAGTTTGGTACACATCATTGACTTGATGAATAACAAGTTGAGAGTCTCCATGAATGTGTAGCTCTGTTACTCTCCATTCAATTGCTATTTTCATACCATTCAAAAGGGCTTCATATTTTGCAATATTGTTTGTGCAAGGGAACTTTAGTCTAAATGCTTTTGGGATGGAGTATCCTTGAAGAGTTATGAACAATATGCCTGCTCTAGATTCGTTCTGTGCATAGGAGCCATCAAAGAACAATTGCCATTCTCTAGAAGATAGGTGCATAATAGAGGAGTCTAGAAATTCCATTTGCATTGGTGTGTCATCAAACATGGGTGCATCTGCTAGTTGATCACCAATAACTTGACCTTTTATAGCTTTTCTTTCAACATATTCAATGTCAAATTCACTTAGAAGCATGACCCATTTAGCCAGTCTACCTGTGAGGGCAGCCTTGCTGAGTAGGTATTTTAGTGGATCAATTTTTGCTACTAGATGCATGGTATGAGCTAACATATAGTGTCTCAGTTTCTATGATGCAAAGATCACAGTGAGACAAGCTTTCTCAATCATAGAATAGTTCTTTTCATATGCCACCAATGTTCTGCTTATATAATAAATGGCTCTTTCCTTTTTGTCTTCATCATGTTGCGCTAGCAATGCCCCCAATGATGTGGCTATTGCGGAGACATATAAGATCAATGGCTTCCCATGAATAGGATGCATCAAGATAGGTGGATTTGATAGATACTTCTTGATATGGTTAAAGTTGTTCTCACATTCTTCATTCCATGCAAAGGTCACACCTTTATGTAATGTTTTTGTAAAAGGCTGTGATATGTCCGCTAGCTCTGATATGAATCTTCTGATAGATTGAACTCTTCCTTGCAACATCCTCATTTGACTGATATTCATGGGAGGTTGCATCTCTATTATAGCCTTGACTTTAGCCGGATCAACTTCAATACCCTTCTTGGAGACTATGTATCCTAAGAGCTTTCCAAAAGTGACACCAAAAGCACACTTCTTAGGATTTAGTCAGAGACTTAACTTTTCCATTCTGTCTAGGATCATGCTCAAGTCCTTTAGATGTTCAGTTCTGATCATAAATTTTTCTAAAGTATCATCAACATAATCTTCCATAGTTTGATGCATCATGTCATGGAAAATAGATGTCATTGCTCTTTGATATGTAGCACCAGCATTTTTAAGCCCAAATGGCATGACATTCCAATAGAAGGTGCCCCATGCACATGTGAAAGTAGTTTTCTCTTGGTCCTCTGGAGCAATTTTTATTTGGCTATATCCAGAGAAACCGTCCATTAAGGAATACATCTTGAAACCTGCAGTCATGTCCACTATCATATCAATGTTAGGCAGTGGAAAATCATCCTTAGGGCATGCTCTATTCACATCTCTAAAGTCTATGCACACTCTGATTGAGCCATCTAGTTTAGAAATAGGTACAATATTAGAGATCCACTCTGCATAGTCAATAACTCAGATGAATCTAGTGTTGAGGAGTTTCTCTAATTCAGCTTTTACCAAGAGTGCAACATGAGGATGCATCTTTCTTAATTTTTTCTTGACAAGTTTGACATTTGGAGCGATGGATAAATGATGCATTATGAGATTAGGATCCAATCCTGGCATATCTGAATATTTCCATGTAAAGTTGATCTTCTTCTCTATTAGGAATGTTGTAAATTGTTGCTTTTCTTCTTTGGATAATGATTGTGCTACATGTACCAATTGTGGTTCCTCTGTTGTACCCAAATTGATGGATTGGGTGGGCTCAATTAGAACTGGAGATCTATCATGTAAATGACTCAGAAGGACATCACATATCTCATCCTTAGGTGCCTCAAAGAGGTTTTCACCTTTGGATACATCTTTTATTTTTACTTTTGTAGGTTCTGAGATTGCCACAAAGTGGTTTTCACCCTCAGAACTCTTTTTCTTTTTCTCTTTATTCTTATTTTTCTGACTAAGATATTTGATGTCTGACTCAGTCATGCTGATGCTCAGTTCACTGATGGAATTCCTCATAGGCTCAACTGCATTGAGGTAGCAAGCAAGGGCATATTCATTCGAGAAGGTATAAATACCCTGGCTTGGATTTGTGGAGGTTTGATCAATAAGTTCTGGATATTGGATAGTCAAAGTAGGGAAAGATTGGGAGATAGTGTTTATGGATATGGATCTGCCATCATTGGTCCTAACCTGACACTTGAGTTCAAAGGTGATATTACAACTTAAGACATTCAATTCATGAATAGGCTCAATGTCATTGTGGGAGTTCAATTCAGCCATAGGTGGATCAGACTTGATAGGTTCATCATTTCGCACTAGACTCACATTGGTATTAGGTACATATTGGTGAATAATATCAACATGTTTCTCTTTAATAAGCTCATCTTCATCTAGTTCTAGAATGGCTCCCCATTCATAGTCATTTGATTCAACTTCTGATTCAAGATCTCTAGGAAATCTTAGAACATGAGTAAAGTCAGGGTGAATACCCCAAGAAGGGTTACCCTCAAATTTTGATTTGAATTCATACTCATGGGAATCTATCTCAGAATCACTATCACCTCCCTCTTCTTGATTTCTTTTGAGATTAGCTGGTTCTTGTGTTGCAACTATCTCTTGATTAATAGTAGGTTCTTGTGTTTCTACTACATTGATTCTTTTGATTAGATCATCTTTATCATCAAGAAGGTCTTTGATTTCCTTAGGCAATTTTTCATAGGAGATGAGTTCTGAGCTGTCTGAATCACTATCTGATGGTTTTGTTTCTTCTTTCTTAAGAAGAGGTTCTCCTAGTGTGATCTGCTCTATGACTTGGGAACAATTACCTTTGAGGTGATAGGGTTTCTTCTTAAATCCTAAGCCAACTTTGTTTTTATTTTCTCTACCAGTATGTGGGAGAGGTGCCTCAAGACCTTTTCCTCTGATTCCTAGAGGTCCTTTACCTGAATATCCCATCTTAGCTATTAATTTATCTCCTAGACCATATGACTTGGAAGGGAGTTTGATTACTGCAGAGTCACCAGTTTGAACAACTTGAGATTTAGGTTTGTCTTTGTAAAGCCATGATAGCACAGCTTCATCCTCTTCAAATTCTTGCTTGGATACTTGTTCTACTACAAAATTCTTTTTATATGCTTCAAGAGGTTCTTTAGAGTCTGATTTGGATTGTTTCAAAGATTTCCCATAAGACTTAGGCGAGATAGGGAGAGATGTCAAAGATAAGACTAGCTCGATAGTATATTCTCCCCTACTATTTTCTTTGATATTAACCTCTTTTGCAAGATCTTCCATTTTAGATGTGGATGCTTCTTTAGTTGGTTCAATGGAAGATTCTTTGTTATTAGGTACAAGCTTATCTACACTTTCCTTCAAGGTGTTGCAATTTGTATTCAGATCTGCGGCGATAGTAACCTCTACTCCTTCATAAGGAAACTTCAAACATTGATGGTATATAGAAGGAATAGCTTGCATTTCTTGTATCCATGGTCTCCCTAGAAGGATGTTGTAGGCCAAAGGTAGATCAAGCACTTGACAGATGGTATCTTTGATAACTAGACCCACTCTAATAGGTAAGATAATGGTGCCTTTAGAAGATCTTTCTTGTTCATCATAGGCTTTGATAGTTATTTTCTTTCTTGGATCAATAGCCAATTCTGAAAATCCCAATTGTGTGATCAAGCTGTAAGAACAAATGTTTAGGCCAGCGCCCCCATCTATCAACACACGTTTGACTCTATGGTTCTAGATCAAGACTTCTATATGCAAAGGCTAATTATGTGGGTGACTCAAGGAGTTTTTCTTCTTCCTCTAAAAAGGAGATATATTGCAGAGATGTAAGATGTCCAACCATAGTCTGGAACCTGTCTAAATCAAGGTCATCAGGAACATTGGAACTGAGCAAAGCTTTATCGAGAATGGCTCTATGAGCTGGAGATATTCAAAGCAACTCAAACATGAAAATTTTCACATTAGTGTGTTGGATTTGTTGGACAATGCTATAAGATGTATGCCTTATATCCTTTGGATTGGAAGATTTGGAATCAGCCTTCTGTTTAGAAGCAAATGAAAGATTGAAGGGCACCTTAGGGACATTTGATGAATCTAGGATTTGTCCTTTCAGATGTGTTTGAGCTTGTGATCGAGTAACTGCATTAGCTAAGGAATGATCTCTATCTCTTTGTACAATTGTGATGACATTGCAACTTTCAGAGAGACATGGTTCAACCATATTGATGACAGCATTATTTCCAGGGTAGGCATAGTTGACTTTTGCCCCCATATTAGGCTGAGAAGTTGATAATTCTTGACAATGTTTTGGAAATGGTTCTGTGAATGTTGTATGATCATTATTGCTCTGGGGATTGTCAATTGTTATGTCTCCACTATCAATCAGATCTTGAATGGTATGCTTCAAGTGGTAGCAATTATTAGTTTTGTGACCTTTACTCTAATGGAAATCACAGAATTCATTTCCTCTCCACCATTTTGGTTTGGGGTCCTGATCATTTGGTCAGATTGGTGGTAAAGAGATGATTTTATTAGCCAGTAGAGTTTTCATAGCTGATTCTAAAGACTCTCCTAGAGGAGTAAACTTTTGATGTTTATCCCATCTTTTGTATTCTAGCTTCTTTTGAGATGGTTCAAAAGACTTTTTCTCTGAAGCTTTAATGGCTTGAGTGCCAAGAGTGAGATTGTAGGCTGGTGCCTTCAATGGGGCACTGACAGTGTCAACAACACCATCTGTGATGATGGCTTTGTTCTTGTTCCAATTTTTGTTCTTGTCTTTAGAACTGGATCCTGATTCGTACTTGTCTTTTTGAAGTGTGATTTCTCCTTTTTTCACAAGCACTTTTTTTATTTTGATAGCATTATCTACCATCTTATCAAAATATGTATGATCTTGCATTTGTAGAGGATAATTGATTTCTAGAACAAGGTTGTTGATGAAGATTTCCAATTTTTCTATTTCTGGAATAGGTCTAGCATATAGAGAGAACTTCTTCCTCCATCTCTTGAGAAATGTTAGGAATGGTTCCCCTGGATATTGCTTGAGATTATAGATATCAATCATGGTAACTGGCTATTGAATATTGTAGGAGTATTATTGATAAAACAATTTGATCAACTCCTCAAAAATTTTGATAGTAGAAGGCAATCTAGAGAACCAATGGATGGTTGCTCCCCCTAGAGATCAAGGGAAGAGACACATCAGATAGGTTGGTTCATGCATGAACTCCATTGATTGTGTACAGAATTCTCTGACATGATCTTGAGGACCTGAGTGTCCATCATACTTATCATACTTCGGCATCTCCACTCTTTTTGGAAAGGGTGGCATGTACAAGTCTTTGTCAAATGGAAAAGGACATAGAGCCTCCATGGAGAACTCTTTGGGTTCCTTCTCTTTTTTGAGTTGATTCAGTTTGACTTGTAAAGTATGTATTTGTTTCATCATAGCTGTGAGTGGAGTTAATTCCTCATGTGTGATGATAGCTTCGACATTAAAATTAGGAGGAAGCTTAGCTCCTTGATGAGCTAATTGTAAAAAGTATGCTTCTCTATCTTCTTTCAAGAAATGTTTCATCATCCGTTTGAAGTTATCGTCATTTTGATATTGAGCAATTTCTTTAGGTGTGGGTTCTTGATCTACACCATGTTGAGATTGAGCTCTTTGAGAGCCAAAATTTGTCCCTACTTGAGACATGGTAGGGGTTTGTGGACTCCTCGGATTAGATTGATGAGGGGTATGTTGAGTACCTTCGTGAGTTGATGGAGGAGGTATGTAACCAGATTTCAATCAATAGTTGCCAAGACCGTCATCCTCGTAAAGACCAGAATTGATGAGTTGCTCAAGAGTTGGAGTTTGGAGAGTGGTGATAGATTTCTTGTGAGAGGAAGCTCTAGTCTCCACAATTAACCTCAAGTGAAACAAAAGAATAAGATCGAGATAACCAAAGAATGAATTGAATCAAGATGATCAGATGATGCAACCTTGTCAAGGTTTGATTGATTTTAAGATTTGATTAGACGTGGATGAAAGATACTATGCCCTGGGTGTATGGGTAGGTTCCCAAAAGATAGCGGACAAGATATCACAACACTCAGTCATTTTGATGATTGATTGAAGATTGATAGTTATGACAAGGTTTTGACACGAGATGATAAAGACTCAAATTAATTAAATAGAAGGTTGAATCGGATTCAAAAGGCCACTTTAGGAAAATGATCGGATTCTCAATAGCTACTACTCTATTCCTGACATGGTGATTTGATCGACAGATTCTGGAAATAGGTTGAAAAAGCTAAATATCTGGCAATTCTGACAATTTTCTGACAACTCTCAAAAATTTCCCAAACGACACTCTGGAGACTCATACAACAGTGGGTATGCTATGAAACAATAGTTGTAAAACTCATACAATAGTTGCAAAACTCATACGACAGAGGGTAACCAATGAAATGATAGTTGAAAATTTCATACGACAGTTGCAAGATTTTGACTTTGAGAATTTGCTGGCATGAAAACTCATACGACACTAGGTACTCAATAATACGACAGATGGGCTGTAATGAAATGACACTTTGAGAAAACTCATATGACTTTCTAACCTCCTGAGATGACTTTTGACTCTAGAAAAGAATTTTACTTCAGATTTTACAAATTTTGAGCTTTCAGATTCGGATTGTTTGCAAATTTCAATGTCCAGATTTGAGAATTGTAATAGATTTGTTCATTTTCAGTAACCAGATAGATAAGCAAGCACACAAAATAGCAAGCAAGTGATTTCAGGCATGTCTGAAAATAATGAACAAGGGCAAAAGCAACCTTGCGCATGAACAATCAAGTGACTTATTCGTTCTAATCCTCAGAAGCGCTAATTGTGTATGTTCCAAAAATATTTTGCAATGATGCACATATACCATAGAAAATAAAAATTTGGCCTCACTAGGGTTTTTAGTAATGGTTTGACTCTGCAACTTTTATGATCCAAAGGGGTGAACTCTAATCTTGGCACACCAGGGTTTTGACATAGTCTGAAAACTTAATCTTCAGGAGCTGCTAGGGAGATCTGACAACCCAACAATGAACCATACCCATGGAGATTTCTTCCACAAGGACATTTATATAGCGGCTGTCACTACCACGGTGAAAATGGCTATTACCACTTGAGGTTCCATCAACGCAGTTTGCCCCATGAAGGGATTGTCTGCTATGGTTAACCCTCTCTAAAGGTGACTCACAATAGTATACAACAAGGGGACTTGGCTCCAGATCCAAGGTTTTGATGCCTCTTCACTTTTAACCCAAACAAAGCAAGCAAATTAATTCAACACACTAAGACAAAGTTTGTTTCACCAAGGTCTATGATATCAACCCCATGTGATCTATCAACCTCTCTAGAGAGAGAATGTATCAATCAATAAGGGAAGATGCATGAACCAAGTAGAACGTGAGATGCACTAAGTATCCTCCCCACCTACAAGGGATCCCTCATTGAGAAGGGTTTCATTGGGAACCCACTCTCTCAAGATCCACAAATAGTGTTCATGGGGCCTAATTACTATGTGAGTACAGATATATTCTAGAAAGCAAATCTATCCAAAAGTATTCAAAAGCAGAAAGAGGAACACTTAACGTTTAAAGTGAATATGAGGTGAGTCCAGTAGGTGGAGCAATTAACCTCTCACACAAGCTAGAAATGAGTCCATAACATAGAAAACAAGTGAGTTCCAAAAAAGCACAAAAGGGTTGCATGTTGGAACAATTAACGCTTCTCTCCTCTAGACCCCTCCCCCTTTAATGTGGCGCTAACCTTGCAACCACGAAGTGGAATGAGGGGTCAGTGGATTAGTGAGTCCAATAACCCAAGATAGCAATCTAGATCAATCACAAGTAATCTAAGACTGCCAATAAATACCTAAGGTGTCATAACCTAGTATCAATTATGCAAGTGTGTAAAACAAAATCATGAAAAGAAGCACTCAAGCTAGACACATGAGGGATTTATTTTAAGTCCAAATTGCAATGTTATCAGATTAAGGAGAATATCTAGAATCCTCACAACGTTCTTAGTAGATGTTTACCTGATTTTTAGCAATTCTTGGACTTTTTTCCAATCAAACCCAGTAGGAGTCAATCAAAATAGAGAATTTCAATTGTTAAGATTAGCCGTTATTCAAAATCTGAAAACCAAATATGACAAACTGCCCTGAAAAATGAAATGACAATTGAAACCTGATGCCAAAACTCATACAACAGTGGATTTGTTACCAGACGACAGTCTGAAACTCGTACAACAGTGGGTCTATTACCAGACAATAGTCTGAAAACTAGTACGACAGTGGGTCTGTTACCAGACGATAGTCTAGAAACTCGTACGACACTGGGTGTATGATGAAATGATAGTTGAACTTCCAGATGATAGTGTGTACAGCCTGGCATGATTCTTGATCTGATAGACTGTCGTACGACAGTGGGTTCAGTGTGAAATGACTTTTGTCAGAAACTCGTACGAAGATTGTACGGACAAAAAATAAAAATTATATTTTTGCACAAAAATTGAGGAGAAAAAGATAGAAATTGATAGAATTCAATTGGAAACCCGTTTCAGGGCCCCATGGTGGGCACCAGAAATGTGTGTGTGAAAATTGTACCTAATTTATAGACACAACACTTCAGTAAAACATTAGAGGTTAGCTATAATCAAATCGTGCAAAATTAAAATCTAATCTAACCAAGCGATTTACTGCCTTCTAGTAGGTGCAAGATTGATGTTCTCAAATTGTTATCGAGATCAATGACCTAGATGACACCTAAATGAAAGATTTGAATGCAATTGATCTAGATATGAATTGAATGCAATTAAGCTATTTTTTTGGATTTTCTATGCAATATGAATGATAAACTAATATGAAATTGATCTAACAATGATATGAATCTATGCTAAATGATTTGCAATGCTCAAAACAAGAAAGATCTCACAATAGCTTAGATTCGCAATAAGCTTTGATTCTTCGTCCTCTAATTTGATAGCGTGAGGATGCAAAAATATGAGATGCTTTGAGATGAGCTAAGGCTTTTAATTTATAGAAATCTAGGGCTTTGGGGGTGCATGAAAAAAAACCATAAATCACTCAAATTAACTCAGCTTGATTTTTGAGTTATCTGATAATAAAGATAATTTAATTCACAAAAACATGCAAATCATGCAAAAATAGCTTTTTAACTCAAATTAGAAGTTTAGATCAACTTTAAAACTCAAAAATGATGTTGAGTTCCAAAAAGTCAATAACTTGCATTGATTTTCTGATTTGGAGTTTAACTGCTCTTTGATTGTGCACATGGATAATTATGAATTAATAAATAAATAAAGTGATTTATTCTCAACTTAACTGATTTTAAAATTAAAACAATTGATTTATGGGTTAATCAATTATTAAAATCAAACTTTTATTCAAAAATAATATCATTAAATATGACAACTTGCTTTAATTAATTAAATAAGAATTTAATCAATTAATGATAGGAATTTTGATTTATTGTCAAATTTAAATAATAATACTTAGGAATAAATATAATTAAATTCAATTAAATAATTAAGTGGCAAAATTAAATCAATTAATTAAATATTCAATTAATCAAACTTTAGGATAAATATGATTTATCGCCAAATAATCATTAACTTAAAGATAATTAGGATAATTAGGAATATTCCCCGATGCAGAATTTAAGATAATCAATTAGGATTCGATGATATTCAGATGTGCCTTAGGTTAGGACTTCGATGTCGATTTCGTTCAATATGTAGATGTAGAAGATTAATGAACTTATAGCCCATTTTTGGGGTATTACAATTATGATGTCTAGTGACTTGATCAAGTTTATCAATTTGTTGTTTTCCTCCACCTAATTTTGATTCTGATTCCAAGGGGGCAGTACCTATCAGCTTTAATCTTTGATTCAGCTTATCAATTAGCTTTGCTTGAGATTCTTATCTCTTATTTTGAGACTTGATTATCACTTAACAGCAATGGTGTTGATCTTGTCTTTCAATCGGCTTATCTTTGTCCTGATGTGTTCCCATCCATCGAACACACATTTGAGTTATCTTGTGATCCCAAATCAATCTCACATTTCAATTCTTCTTTGGCCACATGTGATCCCAAATTGATCTCACATTACCTAAAGAGGGGCAAATCTATGCACCCTAAAATGGTCGCCTAGACTTTGGGCCCCCATTCAACAATTTATCAAATCTCTGAATCAATATTTTCAAAAATTAGCATTTTATCAATTATATCAATTTCCTTGATCAAATCCTATTTTATCATTTTCAATTATTTTCCTTGGGCTAATCATTTTATCCTAAAGTCTTTATTTATTTAAAAGGAATATTTCCTCCCCTTTTAATAAATAAAAAAGCCCCCACTTTTCCTCTTATCCTAAGTTGCACAAATAAAGCATTATTCTTATTTTATAAAAAGAAGAAAAGAACTTTTTGTCTCATATGGACACAAAAAGTTAACTCTTATTTTTTCATTGGAGGATATTTGTGCACATGGATTGCTCCTCTTTGATGCTCCACCCTTGATTAAATCTTTTACCTCTTAATCTCCATGGTCCATTCTTTCTCATTTCTTATAAAAGGAGAGCTCTCTTCTCATTTTAGGATCCATCTTTTTATGCTAATGTTATGCTGCAGGTTTTCTAGGTGACTTTAGAGCTTTTGAAGACTTTGGAGCTTTTGGGAGATCTCATTGCATTTAGCCTTCATTCTTGCATTCTTAGCTTAGCTTCATGTTTATATGCTTTCTTAGCTTAGTTTTCTTTCATGCTCTAGTTTAACTCACATAGCTTAATTAGCAAGGGTTTGTAATACTATCATTTTCATAGCTTAGCTTGCATCTTCATTCTTAGCATAGCTTGCATGCATTGCATTCTCATTTTGATTCTTGAGGATATTGGCATTCTTTCCCTTGTCTCATTGAATCTTCCATTGTGTGGTTTACTAGCAAGGTTTCATGCTTCAATAGCTCTAGCTAAGAGCAATATTCAAACAATCTTGTGACTCCATGCCTAGGGAGCTCTAGGTTGCTTTCTCAAGGTTTCCCATTCATGGATTCCCTTGGAAGTAATGACTTAGAGAAGTGCACAATTTAGTGTGTACAAGAACCACCTTGAAATCATATTAGAGAAACCATAATAAACTCCAACAAACATTTTTCCAGCTCTACTATGGGTGCAACACATTCTGGGACCTATTCATATAATATAATTGTAGTTGCACGCTGTACATTGTCAGTTCTACCAAAACAACTGGAACTTTCTCTGTAAGTTGAATTAACTTATGCGGTCTTAACCAAACATCAATAACACTTATCCAAGCTTAACTGCAAGGGCGTATATCCTCAAGATAGGTGCAACTCAAGAACCAATAAAATCTTTGTTAGCTCTTTTGAATAAACACGGGAAATTGCTACTTGCGAATAGCGACTACATAACTTCACTTGCGTTCATCATTAGACTATGCGTTCATAACTAAAACATCACTAACATGTCTTCAACATATATCTTAGGGTGCATGCCCATAAGACAACTGTACAGACAACCATACACAAAGCACTGCATGTAACTCTGTCAGGAACACTGCTGACACAAGCTGCTATATAACTATTTGTACTTACAGTTAACCTCTGCACCCATGATATCATGTTGATATCATGTCCATGCATCATATACTAAAGGCTTACTACATAAGACTTCCATGCATGCTACTTTCCATATGTTGTCATCAATGACAAACATACAGTCAGTATTGGCCTACTAGCAAATCTCCAACACTGATTAAGTTCAGCATCTTGGGTATGGAGAAAGCAAAGGAGAAACATGTCATGAGAAATCCTCTCCTTGTGGAATCTTTGAACATATTAAATAGTCTGTTGCCAAAAGACAAGAAAGTGTCCAAGGTACATTCTATTGATGATGTAAGTACAATCATATCATAGTTCAAAAGTAATTTTTCAAGCCTTGAAGAATCTGCATCCAAGGTTGCAAAAGAGAAGTATCTAGACAAGAGACTGAATGATTTGATGAGCAACTTTTCTCTAGATCTGAACTCACTCAAGATAGGACAAGCATCTTTAAAATAATTTTCTGATCAAGGAAGGAAATTCATTGCAAACTACATGGATCAGGATAAGCTTACTAATGCCCATTTTAAGGAAATAAAAGAAGCATAAGCTATGATTGAGTAGGTGAAGAGCTCAGTACTAGAAAAATCCACTAATGTAAACATGTTTAACAATATCTACCAAGGTCAATTGGACAAAATTGAGAAGGCAGAGAAAGAGATGGCAAAGATAAGGTCTAGACAGAGTCAGTTGAGGAATGCTCTTGTGCCCTCACTAGACATTCTCAATCAAAACATAAAGGAGATTGATGCCACCATGATAACTTATGATCAAGGTCTGAGAATAGATTTGAAGAAGATGGAGAAGCTTCAATATGCTTTATGCACCCATCTCTAGATAGTTAACTCATTGATAATTTTTTGGAAGAAGGAGATCCAGAATCTCAAGATAGCATATCTGGATGTTTTCCCTAAGTAAGTATGTGCAGATGCAATTTTTTTCTACACCTTTTTCATTAATGTAAAAGGGGGATTTGTGTATAGAATATGGAGTACAATATGTATAGGGAGATATAAGATTATGTATAAAAATGTATAGAACATAAAAGTTTTTTGTGTTAAGGGACAGTTAGCAACTTGGCCATATTCCTTTGTTGCCATCAATGACAAAGGGGGAGATTGTTGAAAATTTTATTATAGTGAGGTATATGACTAGATATAGTGTTGTCATTATGGAAACAAAGTCATATAGTAGTTTGGAGTCAGCGCACTTGATGTAAAGATCAAAATTCAGTTAAGTGTTGAAGACTAGATAGTGTACAGAATTCCTGCAGCTTAGAGCATCAGTGCACGTGTGTACAGATGAATTATGGTATGTGCCCTTGAAGTTAATTTGGTTAGAACATATTCTTGCTTAGTCTAAGAATCCATAAGAAGATATGCAAAGATGTGAAAGTTATAGATAGTTGAAGTTGCATAGCCAGTGTGTGCCAACAGAGAACAGAGCATGGAGCCAACAGTCAATATTTTAGTTTGTGATTGTAATGTAATATTGTTAAGGCTATGCACCCATTATATTTAGGTTTTTGACATGCCTATATGTATAATTGTAAGCATGCTTAAGCCAATTCATTTGGAAGTGTTATTTGTAATTAGTTATAGGGCCGACCTAATTATGTATTTTGTATGAGCGCATAAATATAAGGTGTGCCCATTGTATTCGGCATGGAAGTTGAAATAGAATTATGATAAGCAGAGCAGAGGTATACAAAGATAGCATAAAATGTATTAGAGCTTTGCTAGAGGTCAAAGCATCAGCGCACAAAAGGAACTAATCTGACAAGCAGTGTCATAGTAATAGTTCACCTAGCAGATATAGTGTGTATCTGATATCAGAAGGTTGTAGCCTTCACCATTTGAGCAGTGAGCTCTAGGACAGTGAGTCCAATCCCCTAACAGGGATCATTGTAAAAGACTCCTAATAGGGTCTGACCCTTAACAAGGTCTATTGTACTTAAAGCATTGTAAAGCTACTCCTAACAGGGTAAAGGATCTTCTAACAAGGATCACAAAATACTAGTGCAGAATATTAGTGGGTGTCAATTCCCATCAGATTTTTTACCTATTTTGGTTTCCTCATAATCATATTGGTGTCAAGTGTTGATTTCATGTTTCATGTTTATGTGAATGTTTAATTCAGTACTTAAGCATTTAAAGTTCAATATAAAGATTAAAGTGAAAAGTTAAAGTTTAGTGAACACTAATTCATCCCCCCCCCCTCTCAGTGTTCCCATTTCTAACAGCATTGATGACGGGAAGAGTACATTAGGAGGAGCAGTGTTTCTTGGTAACAAACTAGTCACTTGGACAAGCAAGAAAAAAAATTGTATCTCTCAGTCAATAGAAGAAGTAGAGTATGTTTTAGCAGCCCTGAATTGTTCTACAATTGTTTGGATCAAGCAAATGATAAAGGATTTTGGAATTCAAATTGATTATCCTATTGTTATTCACTATGATAACACTAGCACTATTAACATGTCGAAGAACCCTATGATGCATGCAAAGACAAAGCACATTGAGATCAAGTATCACTCCCTAAGAGAGAAAGTGGCAGAGAAAGAAGTCAAGTTGGACTATGTGAGTACTAAATATCAGTTGGCAGACATATTCACAAAGCCCTTGCCAAAAGATACTTTTGAGTATCTCAGGGAGGTGGTCCCACAATAGTGTGTCCCACTTTTTGGCCAACTTTGACAGAGAGATCAACATTCTAAGAAAAACTTCACTTTCAAACTCCTGCTGTGGCAAAACTATTAGGAATTTAAAGATGATGTAAACTAGAGTCTTTTAGAATTTTCTTTCTAGTTTCTGAATATATTTTTTTAAAAAAATTAAAATTCATTTTTCCTTCTCCTTCGAAAAGTGGTTTGTGTGAAAAACTATGTTTTAAGGAGTTACTGTCACTTGGATCAACATAACTTTTTTTTAA
The DNA here is from genome assembly GCA_027943335.1 of Chamaecyparis obtusa. Classification (NCBI taxonomy): domain Eukaryota; kingdom Viridiplantae; phylum Streptophyta; class Pinopsida; order Cupressales; family Cupressaceae; genus Chamaecyparis; species Chamaecyparis obtusa. Next base: position 97,709 of record BSBK01000162.1, read on the forward strand.
AATATGATAACGATGTAATTATTTTGATAATATATTTGTAACTTCAATATCTAAAGGATGCAATTGGTTTCATTCATTTTGGGTTAATAAATCATATTTTATTAAGTTCTAAAGTCATAGTAACTGTAATTTAGACATAAGGTCACTTGGATCGCTCTAACTTGATCTATATATATCGAAATTCATTTTTTCTTTTTTATATAGAAAGGTAACACACATACTCTTTTCCTACATATTTTTCATAATTTATTTTTTGTAATTTACTATTTTTCCCAAAGTCTTAAAGAGACAGGTTGTTGAATGACCAAACAACCTATGTTTAGTTAAAGTAATATTTAAAAGTGATAATGAACTCAATATGTATTAAAATTATATTGATTAGAAAGCTTGTTTTGAATAGCATCATACTACATAGATAGGTTTTTTGAATGGATTCATTTGATCTGCCAAAACATAAATTCGAAGTGATTTTTTGTCAGCATTTTAATAGGTCCGAAGGAGACTCCATTGTAGGTATGAATGAGGAGTATAGATGTTATATCAATATTTTTTTAATCTAAGAGGATTTGAGCTAACCATTTATAATTAATTCCTTCAAATGGAACCTCTCAAGGCTTAAATCATCATATTTTATTAAAAATGTGTTATTTCAGCAAAAATCAACATGTCTAAAAAAGTGGGACACACTATTGTGGGACCACTGAGGGAGAAGTTGGGAGTAATTCCCTTCAATGGTTATTCTTAGAAGAAAGAAGAAAGAGCATCAGTCCTCAGGGACAGATGGATGGTTGACTACTCTACTTCAGGAGTAGTACTAGTACTTAAACTGATTGGCACCCTTTGCCATTGATGTCAAAGGGGGAGTAGTATATGGTTATGAAAAATGGTACTAAAGAAGGATTAATATATTAAGGGGGAGTAACATTTAGTCATGAAATTAGTTCAGTTGAGGAAATAGAGAATATTGGAAAATATTGTAGCGGATGGAGGATTCATCCTTAAGGGATATTTTGATAATGAAATGGAGAATTTTATAAAAGAATTGTCATTTGGGTTGGTGGTGTTTTTCATTCCATATGTTGTCATCAATGCCAAAGGGGGAGATTGTTGGATATTTGCCAGCAAGCCAGTGCTGACTGTATGTTTGTCATTGATGACAACATATGGTAAGTAGCATGTGTGGAAGACTTATGTAGTAAGCTTTAAGTATATGCAACATGGACATGTTATTAGCATGATATCATGGACACAGAGTTTAACTATTAGCACAGATAGTTATATAGCATCTTGTGTCAGCGGTGTTCCTGATAGAGTAATAGGCAGTGTTCTGTGAATGATTGTCTGTATAGTTATCATGGAGCCTTGTACGTTTGGATATGTGATGGAGACATATTATTGATATTACATTCATGGACATAGATTCTGATGATCAGTAGATGTGAATTTATGCATTCGCTATTCACCAGTAGCAATTTCCTATGTTTATTTAGAAGAGTCGACAAAGATTATATTGGTTCAAGAGTTGCGCCTATCATTTTGATATGTGCCCTTGGATTAGTTCTTGGAGAAGAGTTAGTAATGTTCGGGTAAGAGCACATCATGTAATTAAGCTTGAGGAGAAAGATTAACTTATTTTGGTAGAGTCGACAGTGTGTAGCATCCGTCTACAATTATCATTATTAGATATGTCCTAGAATGTGTTGCATGCTTAGTAGAGCCGACTGAATTATTATTGGAGTTTGTATATGGCTTCTCTAATATGATTTCAAGGTGGTTCTAATAGGCCAACTTGATTATATCATTTAGAGGAAAGATATTTATAGGCAGACATTTGTGATTGCTAGAGTGTGGTTCATAGTTGATTATGAAGAGCAAAGAAAAGTGTGCAAAGTGTTGAGCCATTAGAAGAAGGTCTATGTGACCAAGTAAATTATTTGTGCCATACATTGGAACTGACCCAAATAGTAGGTCAAAGCGCAGTTCACCAAGATCCAGATATAGTGTGTATCTGTTATTCAGAAGGTTGTATCCTTCACCCATTTGAGCAGTGTGCTCTCAAACAATGCGTCCTCACCCCTAACAAGGTTAATTGTAAAAGACTCCTAATGGTCTATGACCCTTGACGAAGTCTACTGTACTAAATACATTGTAAAGAAACTCCTAACAGGTTTAAGGATCTTCTAGCAAGGATCATAAAACACTAGTACAGATTATTAGTGGGTGTCAATTCCCACTAGGGTTTTTACCTATTTGGGTTTCCTCATAACCAAAACATTGGTGTTGTGTTCAAGTGTTCTTTCATTGTGTTTATGCTTTATATTTAATTATACTTAATTGGATAAAGAATTGAAACTTGTTGATAACTGATTCACCCCTCCCCCCTCTCAGTTATCTCTTGGGACTATTCCTAAAAAATACTTGAGGTAATGCCATGCATGCCGACCCAGAAACCCATGGTATAATTTAATTTTTCATTTCCTTTATCATGCTATTAAATGAGTAAAATTTTGAACCCTTATTTGGATCGTTCCACTTATTTTCAAGTGCAAGTCTAATTTCCATTTTTCCATAATTTCCATGGATAACAAGATCATAAATATCATGGAATTCATTAGTGAAACTTGGTGTTTTTAGCAGATTGTGGAAGTCTATTATCTGACTTGGCCTTTTACTCATAATCTTGGTATTTGTTTTTCCATCATGGTAAGTGTAGAAGTTGAGAAATCCAACTTCACAGTTCACCAAGAACACCTGCACGCAAATGACCTATTGCTAGAAGGAAGAAGAAGACACAAAAAGAAAATCTTGGAAAATCTCAGCGATGTGAGAGAAATTGTATTCCAATCTAATGAAAAAAGAATTACAAGGTTCAACCTATAAAAGTGAACAAAACCCTAAAACTAGAAAAGCTAGGTTGTACATTATAATTAATAAAGATATTAATTATAATGTACCTAAGAGATAGCTTAAGTAAAAAATGAGTAATAAAACTAACTAATTACTCTAACACCCCCCCTTAAGCGAAGCTTGGGAGGTAAGCTAACCTAGCACAGCTATGAAAGTAGGAAATGGGTCCCGGCAACAAGGCCTGATCAGGTACCCAATATAAGGAAATCTCTATAAACCAGAGACAAAGGAGAAAACCTAGTGGGAAAAACTCCTCTCCAAAAAGAGATATAAAAGCAAGCAAAAGACAAAAAATGACTTCAAGAGACTCTCTCAAAGCCATAAGTACAATGCGTGCTACCAACCCCCCCCCCCCCCATGAGAGAGGGTCAAGGCTCCAAAGGCCCCCCAGAATGAAAGAACCCCTGGATCAATGAACAAACCACCATGGCACAAATACAAAGGAGTGAAAGGCAGTGAGCACTGAAGAGGTAACCTCGAAAGATAAGGTGTCACTAGAAGGCTGAGCTGATGCTCAAAGGAGTAGACATGAGGATCCTGAAAGGGAACCCCCAATGTAGGTGGAATGATAGGTGTGTTGACATTGTTAGGAGAGAGGAGATGAGTGTCCTCTGTAGAATCCTCAACAACTGCACCTGGTGGCTCGATGAATGGAGCTGGAGGGTTTGGCAGTGATGAAGAAGAGTCCTACTGAAGAGAAGAAACCCCAATAAGATGAGGTGAGGCAACTGTAGAAGTGGTCTTAGGAACAACACAGAGGTTCAAGTGACCTAACTATCCCACATGATGCTCTCGCGTAAGAAGAGATTTGTGCTCCGATAATGGAGATGGTGGACCAAAGTGTGAGAAGGTATAGAGATGGGTGGAATGATCAACTATCCCTGTAGCAACAATGCCACCTGTCGCACTATCCCGGATGAAGACTGAATCTGGCATGAACTCAACTATCTTCCCTGACCCACTGAGTGTAATCTGATAAATCAAGAGGAGGTTTGCAGACAGAGATGGAACATAAAATACATCATTGAATGTGCCATCCTAAATGCATATAGAACCTTTCCCGCAAACTGGCATAACAGTTTTATTCCCCATGAGAATGTGAGGAATAGGAGAAGCCTCAATAGAAGAGATCTCCGAAGAAGATGCAATATGGTGAGAAGCACCTGAATCCAGTATCCAAGGGACCTGTGAAGGGGATGCAAAAAAATCCCGTAATGCATGACCCTATCCAAAATCCTATCTAGATGTTGAAGATGAGGTAGAAGACTAAAAAGCAGACCCCCGTGAGGTGGAAGAGGATGGAGAGGAAATAGTGCTCTTCTAAAGGAGAGCTTGCAAATCTACAATCTATTTCTCATAGCCATCAAATCTCTTCTGAAAACAATGTGACTCATCATGAGGTCCCTTCTGACAATAGGAACATGTAGGGCTCTTAGTCTTCTATTTCTCCTTCTTAGAAGAAGATGGTGGGCCAGTAGAATGCTGAGAAGAGGAATTAGATATCTGCTTCGGCTTCTGCTTCTGTGTATCCTGAGTTGTCTTGGCAAGAAATGCCTGTGACTGTGAACCTGTAAGTGAATCCATCTGATTGAGCTTGGACTGCTCATGAGTCAACCTATCATAGAAAGTCTCAAAAGAGGGCATAACATGATGTGCACCCAGTGCATCCATAGTGGAGTAGAAGGTAGAAGTGAAAATCTGACAAGGGCCATGAAGCTTTGAGAGTATTAGAAAGATACACTCATCATCTGACTTCGTCTTTCTAGCAACTTGTAAAATGGATCGAAGAGACTTGAACTTCATCGAGAAGTCCTCAATGCTAGTGAATGATTCAAGTACCAAGGAGGTGAACTCTGCATCTATCTAGAGAACCCTAAACTAATTCATTATGCCAAACAAGGTGGAAAACTTGTTCCACATATCCCTAGGTGTGGTCAAACCATCCAGGTGGAACAACAACCCATCTGAAATGTTCATTGTAATGAGGCCCATTACCTCATCCATCCTATTTCTCTACATAAGAGCCTTATAAGGCCTCTATACAACTGGCTGAGCCACATCAAGACATGACCATAGCCCTTTTTCCATAAGCAATCTGGTCATATGTCCTTTCCAAGTGTGATAGTTGTGAGGTGTAAGGCGAGTGACAGAAGAGTCTGCCATTGAGAGAAAGAAGATAGAAGTAGAAGGGTCTTTCTAAAGTAAATTACAGAAAGTAAAGAGCACCCCCCACAAAGTATAATACTATCCCCTTACACAATAAAGTACTATGAAAGTATAAGAAACAAGAAAAAAACCTGAGTTTCAGAAGAAGAATAGGAGCACAGATGAAGGGATGACTTTGACTAAAAAAATGGCAATCAAATGGAAAATTTAGGAAGTGAGACCTACATAAAAGTGACAAGCTCGAAAAGACCTTTTTGACGATATATCATATGTCAAATTTTGAGTCTGTATGAGCCCTGTAGGACCAAAAAAGCCCAGGTACCCCCAAAAATGCAAGCACACTAGAAAAACACAGTCCCAAGAAAAAGTTTGACAGCTGTATGGCCATCACAAGATGTTCAAAGGTGGCCGCTGGCACGGCCATGGCAAGCAAGTGGCGGTTGGGCGGCACAGTGGCCGAGGGCAGGTTGCGGTGTCATGGCGTGGTGGCGTGCGGGCGATGGTGTGGTAGGGCCTTTGAATTTTCATGGGAGGCATTGTTTTTTAATGCCATTTTTAATTTTGTTAAGAAAAAAATTAATTTTTTTCTCGATATTCATGCCTGTACAGCCCTAAGAGGGAGAAATTTTTTCCCAAAGGTCACAGTGGCCAAAAAACATAAATTTTAAATGATTTTTTACTCTCCTAGGCCTTCTAAGTGCAATGGTGGTGTCCGTTTTTGCTCAAAATACTCCAAAAAAAAAAAAATTTGCAAGCAAAAAAGAAACAAAAAATAACGTCCTGTAGAGAATACCAGATCTAAAAAAACTTGAAACCCTTAACCTCAAAAATTGCTTCAAAAACATCAGAATAGGCAACAATAGGGAAGCTCTGATACTATGTAGAAGTTGAGAAATCCAACTTCACAGTTCACCAAGAACACCTGCATGCAAATGACCTGTTGTTGGAAGGAAGCAAAAGACACAAAAAGCAAAGCTTGGAAAATCTCAACGGTGTGAGAGAAATTGTATTCCAATCTAATGAAAAAAGAATTACAAGGTTCAACCTATAAAGGTGAACAAAACCCTAAAACTAGAAAAGCTAGGTTGCACATTATAATTAATAAAGATATTAATTATAATGTACCTAAGAGATAGCTTAAGTAAAAAAGAGTAATAAAACTAACTAATTACTATAACAATAAGTTGGTAATTGGTATCACTATTTACTTGTAGGAAAATTCAAATATTAAACCCTAATAGGCTAATTCTTTTTGCATGGATGATCCAAAATTAAACCGTAATAGGCTAATTATTTTTCTACAATATAAATAGTAAAGGTGTAAACCATGAGATTTGAAAAATTTAAAATGCACGACGTAGGTGTTCAGGATTTTAGTAGTTACTTGTAATTTAAATTTGTGTAGACTATGAGTGGGAAGAGTGTTGAGTGACTCTATTGCATTCCTCGAACCTCAATTGTCTAACCTAGAAGCCATAACCCCTTTCTAAATCTCCAATAGTAAATACTAGTTAGAACTGAAAAATGTAGATTGAAAACCTAAAGGGCACGTGTCACTTAATCATTTGAAACTACAACTTTAGTGAGACACCCGAAATTACAACATTTTTAAAATAATTTGTTCTATAGTTTACTCCAATTTAGATTTTAATTATACTTAGTTGAGGGTTAACTCATGACACGTGCCTTGTTTCCATGGGACATTTGCAAATAGAGGTGATCGTTCCCCAAATCCCCCCAAAATATACCTTTGGTCATTGATCTATGCTCATCCAATGATCATTATTAGTCTCTATCAGGTGGTGTGGCCCCATGGGTCCCATTAACTTTTCCCTTGTTAGTACTAGTAGTAGTCACCTAGTCACCTCATGAGTCACATGTCATCATCGAATGACACTTGTCACTAACTATGTGAGTGGACATGTGTCATGATTCTGGAATGGATTTGCAAAAATGGGTTTTATTTTCCCCTTCAACTTGAAATACAGCTTCGGTCATTGATCTATAATCATCCAATGATCATTGTGTTGGAGATTTGCCAGCAAGCCAGTGTTGACTTTATGTTTGTCATTGATGACAACATATGGTAAGTAGCATGTATGGAAGACTTATGACGTAATCCTTGAGTATATGTATCATGGACATGTTATCAGCATGATATCATGGACGCAGAGGTTAACTGTTAGTACAGACAGTTATGCAGCAACTTGTGTCAGCAGTGTTCCTAACAGAGGAACAGGCAGTGTCCTGTGAGTGATTGTCTATACAGTCATCATGGAGCCTTGCGCCTTTGGATATGTAATGAAGACATGTTAGTGGTGTTACAATCATGGATGCAGAGTCTGATGATCAGTAGAAGTGGAGTTATGCAGTCACTATTCACCAGTAGCAGTTTCCTGTGTTTATTTAGAATAGTCGAAAGAGATTGTATTGGTTCATGAGTTGTGCCTATCATTTCGATATGCACCCTTAGATTATGGATTAGAGAAGAGTTAATAATATTCAATTAAGATTGCATGATGTAATTCATCTTGAGGAGGAACTTTCAGTTACTTTGGTAGAGCTGACTGTGTGTAGCATGCGTCTACATTTATTAATATTGGACAGGTCCCAGATTGTGCTGCATGCTTAGCAAAGCTAAGAGAATTATTATTACAGTATGTTATGGTTTCTCTAATATGATTTCAAGGTGGTTCTAATAGGTCAACTTGATTATATCATTTAGAGGAAAGATATTTATAGGCAGTCATTTGTGATTGCTAAAGCATGGTTTAGAGTTATTGTGAAGAGCAGAGCAGAGTGTGCGAAGTGTTGAGCCATCAGTAGAAAGTCTATGTGACCAAGTAAATATTTTATGCTATACATTGGAAATGATCCAGATAGCAGATCAAATCATGGTTCACCAAGATTTAGATTTAAATATAGTGTGTATCTATTATTCAGAAGGTTGTAGCCTTCACCCCTTTGAGCAGTGTGCTCTAGGACAGTGTGTCCCCACCCCTAACAGGGTTAATGTAAAAGACTCCTAACAGGGTCCGACCCTTGACTAGGTCACTGTACTAAATATATTGTAAAGAAACTCCTAATAGGGTTAAGGATCTTCTAACAAGGATCATAAAACACTAGTGCAGATTATTAGTGGGTGTCAATTCCCACTAGGGTTTTTACCTATTTGAGTTTCCCCATAACCAAAATATTGGTGTTGTGTTCAAGTGTTCTTTCATTGTGTTTATGATTTATGTTTAAGTATACTTAATTAGATAAATAATTGAAACTTGTAGATAACTAATTCATGCCCTCCCCTCTCAGTTATCTCTTGGGACTATTCCTAACAATTGGTATCAGAGCCAAGTGCCTCAGAGAGAAATTTTAACAGCTTGAGGTTGATCAAATGGTATTCTTTAGAAAAAAAATTCATAAGTTTGATGGAGAGAATTATCTTGATTGGAAGAACAAGATGATGACAAATTTGTAGTGCATTGCTTTTGAAGTTTTTGAAGTGGCTATCAAGGAAGTTGAGATCCCGTCTCTAGCAGATCTTGCAAAGGATGATGCTACTAGCAAGCAGAAGGATTTGTTCCATCGGAATGCAATAGCAAAAGAAGCCCTTATCAGCACCCTATCTGATAGTGAGTTTTCAGAGATAAGAAAGTAGACATAGCCTACAGGATATGGAAGCACCTAGAAGACATATTTGAAAGAGATAAACAAGCAAAGAATGTGCATAGAAAGACATGGAAGAAAAAGTACAATAAATTGGAGATGCTACCTGAAGAAAACATAAGATCCTACAATCAAAGGATCAATGAAGCAGTTGCTAGAAACAGAAACAATGGTGGAGAAATCTCAGAAGAAGACATCATGGATAAGGTAATGACTACCTTGACACTAGAATATCAGAACAAGATAAACATCCTTGATGAGACTATGCAATTCTCAGAAAATTTCAAAAGAGAGACCTTAATCAGCAAGATTGCTACATTTGAGATATCAAGTTTGAAGATAGAGCCTAAAAGTGAGACAGCCTTCAAAGCTTCAGTCCATGGTAAGAAATCCTTGAACACCTCTAGTAATTTTGATGATGATGATGAAGAAGAAGCCCTAGATAATTTCATTGGTATGATTGCTAAAAGAGAAAAGAAAGGAAAAGGAAAATATGAAGGTCAATTACCATTCAAATGCTTTTCATGTAATAAGATTGGTCACTTTGCATCTAAGTGTCCTAAAAGAGTTAAAAAGTTCAAGAATGACTACAAGCCTAAGTATACAAAGGAATGCTACTATGCTGGAGATGGAGTATTAGATGAAGAATCAGCAAAAGAGGAGATTGGATTCATTTCTCTTGAAGATGAAATGAATTTACAAGAGTTAGCATTGATTTCACAAGCTGACATCAGGATAGATTGGATCATTGACAATGGTTTTTCACATCACATGACAGGAGACAAAGATAGATTTGTTCATTTGGACAAATACAAAGGAGGCATGGTTAGATTTGGAGAAAACACTCCCAAACCTATCATTGGTAGAGGAGCCATCACCTTGGATGGAAAGAACAGCACTGATGATGTTCTTTATGTTGATGGTTTGAAACATAACCTACTAAGTGTTGGATAGTTACTTGATAAAGGTTATAGGTTGGAGTTCAATGGAAACAAGTGCATCATTAACAACAAAGAAGGAGAAACAATTGCATCAGGATCAAAGACTAAAGGTAATGTTTTTCAGCTTAATCCAAAAGAAAGTTGCTTTGTTGCTAAAGTAGATGACAGTTGGCTATGGCATAAAAGACTATGTCATATCAATTTTGATAACATAGTAAAGATAAGTAATGTAAAGGCAATTAGAAACCTACCTAGCATAGCAAAGACAGTTGATACTATATGCAGAGAATGTGTAATGGGAAAGCACGTGAGGAATTCATTCAAAAGAAAGCATAATTCAACAGAGAATAGATTGGATCTGATTCATACAGACCTATGTGGACCAACTCAAACAAGATCATACTATGGTGAAAGGTATTTCATTTTGTTTGTAGATGATTATTCTAGAATGATGTGGGTTGCGTTCTTAAAAGATAAGTCAGAAGCATTTGAGAAGTTCAAAATATTCAAAGCTAAGGTTGAAAATGAATCTGGACTAAAGATAAAATGTCTAAGGTCGGATAGAGGAGGAGAATTGACCTCTGAAAAATTCTATGAGTACTATGAAGAACATGGCATAAAGAGATAGTTGAGTGCCCCTAGAACCCCTTAGCAAAATGGGATTGCAGAGAGAAGAAATAGGATCATCCTTGATACAACATGCACCATCATGATTGAAGGAAAAGTTGCACATGCCTATTAGAGAGATGTGATCAATACAGCAATCTATACAATTAATAAAATATAATTAAGGCCTAGCATAGACAAGACACCTTATGAGCTATGGTTTGGTAATGTTCCCACAGTAAAATACTTCAAAATCTTTGGAATCAAGTGCTACATCAAGAGGGATGAAGCAATAGGCAAGTTTGATGCAAGAAGTGATGAAGGAATTTTTCTTGGTTACTCTACTAAAAGTAAAGCTTATAGATGTTTTAACTTGAGATTGAAGAAAATCATTGAAAGTGCTCATGTTAAGATCGATGAAAATTTTATGGTTCAAGAAAGATATCATGATTACTCACCTATGATTGAAGAAGAACCCAATCCTTTCACTAGTGAAATAGTTGTTGAAGAGATGTTTGACAGTATCAATGTATTGTTCAATGACCCTGAAACAACTGAAGAGGAAACTCAGAAGGAAGATGAGTCAATTTCACCTAAAGCTCCAAAGTATACATCTAGATATCACTCTAAGGATGACATCATTGGAGATCAGAGCAGCAAAGTCACAACAAGATCAAAAATAAAGAATTCAGCAAGCAATGAGGCGATATGTTTACTATCTCAAATTAAACCTTTAAGTGTTGAAGATGCATGTAATGATTTAGATTGGCATAATTTTATGAAAGAAGAACTAGATCAAATTATCAAGAATGATACTTGGGAACTAGTACCAAGACCTAGTGATAAGAATGTGATTGGAACAAAATGGATATTTAGAAACAAGATGAATGAAGATGGTACAATAGTAAGAAATAAAGTAAGGTTAGTATGTAAGGGTTATGCGCAGAGAGAAGGCATTGATTATTCAGACACATTTGCACTTGTGAGGAGATTAGAAGCTATTAAGTTGTTTCTAGCTTATGCAATAGTCAAAAACTTCAAAGTCTATCAGATGGATGTCAATTCAACATTCTTGAATGGAGAACTAAAAGAAGAAGTATACATTGAGTATTTAGAAGGATTCACCCTATCAGACAGACTTGATATGGTATGCAAATTGAAGAAAGTCCTCTATGGACTTAAGCAAGCCCCTAGAGCATGGTATGAGAGACTTGATGGATATTTAACTAAAATTGGATTCAAGAAAGGAGCAGCAAATTGTAATCTATTCATAAGAGAGACATCTGAAGGACTACTACTTGTAGCTATATTTGTTGATGACATTATCTTTGGAGGTAATGACAAACTTAGTGTTGAAATTGCTAAGGAGATGAAGAGTGAGTTTGAGATGAGCATGATTGGACCTATCAAATACTTCTTGGGATTAAATGTGCAGCAGATAGAAAAGGGTATTTTCATTAATCAGTCAAAATATGTGAAAGAGATATTAAAGAAATTCAAGGTGGATGATTGCAAGCCAGTATGTACACCAATGATAACAGGATGTAAGCTTACAAAAGAAGATGATTCACTAGCAGTAGATATATAATTATACAAGTCTATGATTGGAAAACTTATTTATCTTACTCAAACTAGACCAGATATTTCTAATGCAGTTGACATTGTTGGAAGAGCAATAGAGCCTAAACAAAGTCACCTCATGGTAGTAAAAAGAATATTTAGATACTTTCAAGGCACTATAGATTATGGTCTATGGTATCCTAATTTAGAAAATGTTGAGCTTCATGTATACACTAATGCAGATTGGGAAGAATTTGTTGATGATAGAAAGAGTACATCAGGAGGAGCAGTATTTCTTGGTGACAGACTTGTCACTTGGACAAGCAAGAAGCAAAATAGTATCTCTCATTCAACAGCAGAAGCAGAGTATGTTGCAGCAGCCTTGAATTGTTCTACAATTGTTTAGATCAAGCAAATGATAAAGGATTTTGGAATTCAGATTGACTATCTTATTGTTATTCATTGTGATAACACTAGCACTGTCAATATGTCAAAGAACCTTGCGATGCATGAAAAAACAAAACATGTTGAGATCAAGTATCACTTCCTAAGAGAGAAAGTGGCAGAGAAAGAAGTCAAGTTGGACTATGTGAGTACTAAAGATTAGTTAGCAGATATATTCACAAAGCCCTTGCCAAAGGATACTTTTGAGTATCTCAGGGAGAAGTTGGGAGTATTTCCCTTCCCTGATTCTGCTTAGAAGAAAGAAGAAAAAGCATCACTCCTCAGGGACTGATGGAATGTTGACTACTCTACCTTGAGTGTAGTACCGGTGCTTAAAAAGAATGGCACCCTTTTCCATTGATGTCAAAGGGGGAGTAATATATAGTCATGAAAAACATAAGTAAATGAGTAATATACTAAGGGGGAGCAGTACTCAGTCATGGAAGTAGTTCAGTTAAGGAAGTGGAGAATATTAAAGAATATTACAGTAGATGGAGGAGTCATCCTTCGGAGAGTTCTAATGAGGAAATGGATAATTTTATAAAATAATTGCTCATTTAGATTGGTGGTATTTTTCATTCCATATGTTGCCATCAATGCCAAAGGGGGAGATTGTTGGAGATTTTCCAGCAAGCCAGTGTTGACTGTATGTTTGTCATTGATGACAACATATGGTAAGTAGTATGTGTGGAAGACTTATGTAGTAAGCCTTGAGTATATGTATCATGGACATTTTATCAGTATGATATCATGGATGTGGAGGTTAACTGTTAGTACAGATAGTTATGTAGTAGCTTGTGTCAGTAGTATTCCTGACAGAGGAACAGGCAGTGTTCTATGAATGATTGTTCGTAAAGTCATCATAGAGCCTTGTGCCTTTGGATATGTAATGAAGACATGTTTTTGATGTTACAATCATGGACACAGAGTCTGATGATTAGTAGAAGTGAATTTATGCAATCGCTATTCACCAGTAGCAGTTTCCTTTGTTTATTTAGAAGAGTCGACAGAGATTCTATTGGTTCATGAGTTGTGCCTATCATTTCGGTATGTGCCCTTGGATTACAGATTAGAGAAGAGTTAAGAATGTTCAGTTAAGAGCACATGATGTAATTCATCTTAAGGAGGAAGTTTCAGTTACTTTGGTAGAGCCGGCAGTGTGTAGCCTGCGTCTACATTTATTAATATTGGACAGGTCCCAGATTGTGTTGTGTGCTTAGTAGAGCTAACAGAATTATTATTAGAGTATGTTATGGTTTCTCTAATATGATTTCAAGGTGGTTCTAATAGGCCAACTTGATTATATCATTTAGAGGAAATATATTTTATAGGTAGTCATTTGTGATTGCTAAAGCATGGTTCAAAGTTATTGTGAAGAGAAGAGCAAAGTGTGTGAAGTGTTGAGCCATCAACAAAAGGTCTATGTGACCAAGTAAAGAGTTTATGCTATACATTGGAACTAATCCAGATAGCAGGTCAAAGCACAGTTCACCAAGATCTAGATATAATGTGTATCTTTTATTTAGAAGATTGTAGCCTTCAACCCTTTGAGCAGTGTGCTCTAGGACAGTGTATCCCCACCCCTAACAGGGTTATTGTAAAAGAATCCTAACAGGGTCTGACCCTTGACTAGGTCACTGTACTAAATATATTGTAAAGCAACTCCTAACAGGGTTAAGGATCTTCTAACAAGGATCATAAAACACTAGTGTAGATTATTAGTGGGTGTCAATTCCCACCAAGGTTTTTACCTATTTGGGTTTCCCCGTAACCAAAATATTGGTGTTGTGTTCAAGTGTTCTTTCATTGTTTTTATGCTTTATGTTTAAGTATACTTAATTGGATAAAGAATTGAAACTTGTAGATAACTGATTCGCCCCCCCCCCCCCCCCCTCTCAGTTATCTCTTGGGACTATTCCTAACACATTGTTAGTCACTATCTGGTGTCATGGCCCCATGGTTCCCATTAACTTTTTCCTTGTATGTACTAGTAGTCACCTGGTCACCTCACAAGTCACGCATCATCATCAAATGACATTGTCGGTTGACCGTTTGAGTGGACACGTGTCATGATTCTGAAAAGGGTTTGCAAAAATAGGGTTTCTTTTCCCTTTCATCCTGAAATCCACCATACATCGTTGATATGTGCTCATCCAATAGTAGTTGGCATTCACTGTCATGAAATTTAAATACCAGCAATCGCACCTTAGTGTGCAATAGGTACGTCATAGTTATTTGCAACGAACATTGTTATTTTTTCCTTTTTAGATATTAATGGATAATAACATTTAAAGTTAATTAATTGAATAGTAATATTGTTGAAGAGGTATATAGTATAGTTAAAATGATATTTTTTTATTGATTATAACTTTTACGTTTAAAAAAGAACATCAAGATTCAAATTGTTTATTAATTAATTTTTATCAAGATTATAACTTTTAATGTTTAACTCAGACTTTAACTTTGAATTGAATTGAATTATTTATATTTCTATTATAATCAAAATTACATTATTACACATCGATATGGCAGACTGCAATGGCACATTGGGAAATTTGGCAATTGGCATATAATTAATCTGAATTAATTAGTAAACAATAATAAAAATCTTCCTTTGTCTCTGGAGTCTGGACTGTTAAAAATAGCAACTTGCAAATTTTAGCGAGCTTGTAAAATTTCCATTAAAATGTTCTAAAAATTTACAACTATCGTATTTCCTCCAAAATTTCCCAAAACAACTAAACTACTACTATTATAGGGTATCCAATGCATAAAAAATAAGCTGAAATGAAGTTGCAAATTTATCATTAATATTTTGTACAAAATTACAATATTCGGACTTGGAGTCCCTCCAAAACTTTAAAGACAAAATGAGGGAGGTTGCGAGGTAGTGGAAAAAACAACACCTACTATAATCTATATTCCAAAAAAACAAAACAAATAAACCCTTTGATTTCAAAATTCTAGGCCATAGGGTCCTGGGTAGAAAAATACTAAGGATTTTACCCTTTGTCTAAGTAGGACTCTTTAGAGATGATAAGCTCTGAGAATTCATGCAACCATCCATAGTCCACAAATTCATCCAAGAGAAACCACTTTCGAAGAAAATTCCTACCAATCTATGCCCATTTCCTATGGCGCATCAACTGCTCAACATTCAAGTTCAAAAGAAAAGGTTTCCTGGCCATATTTTGGCCTATCTGGAGAAGCTTGGGTAAATCACTTGCCCAAGGGATCCTAGCCCCTATTTGTGCAAAAAAGGCAACCTGAACAATGTCACCTAGGAATTCTTGTTTGAATACCCTCCTTAATAGAAGGATCACATCCACCTTCTCTCCTTCTAGGTACAGAAGAGGTGCCAAAAACCAAGATGTAATGTTTGTGTTAACTCGGTATCTATCAATATTATCAAGAAATTCATGACCCAGCACCATCCTCACAGCCTCATTTGTAAAGGAACTATTCTCATTGCAAACTGATTGCAGTGTTTGGTCTGAGACCAGGCCCAAAAAGTCCTTATGATCCTCCTCAAATGTGCTTATCAAATGGATAGGAGTGTCCATCTTTAGAAAACCACTACCATAATATCAAAAATTAGAATGTGATAAAATTATACAGCCTAAAGATCTAAACCAGAGGCAGACTTTCAAGCACTTAGCACAGGCAGAATTCAAGAAGAAAGAAGCATAGATTGTCTATAAATAGCCCTGCCCCTCAATTCTTTCTCTAACCTTAATAATTCATTTGTCCTTCAAAATTCTATAAATCTTTCATATTAAATGCATGAGTGTGTGAAATTGGAAAAAAATGTCATGACAAGTAACATTACCCAAATTTATGTCAGTGATAAGACATTTCTTTTATTAACTACAACATTTGGTACATTATCAACCATCCACTTGTAAGGCTTGATACGTGTAATACATTAAAAATGGTGGAATGATTGATATTAGGTATTTTTGGATTCTAAATAGCCCTCAATTCTTTCTCTAACCTTATTAATTGGGAATCATCCTTAAGAAATGATAAGGTCTTTCTTACTCATCGAAAAAGTTTTCTCTAATCATGATCGATATTAGGTATGTGTGGATTCTAAATAGCCCTCAATTCTTTCTCTAACCTTATTAATTCATTTGTCCTTCAAAATTCTATAAATATTTCATATTTAATTCATGAGTGTGTGAAATTAGAAAAAGTGTCATGATAGGTAACATTACCCAATTTAATGTCAGTGATATAACATTTCTTTTATTAACTACAACTGTGATACATTATCAATCATCCACACAACCTACTAGTACTAACCAGTTGTCAGAATTGATACGTGCATTAATTAGATCATGGTTATACGTGCACTAATTAAGGCATTATTCTCTAAGATGTGCAAAGTCATGCAGACAAGTTGGTAACTAATTAAGGCAATATTCTCTTGACATGATGTTGCATTAATTAGATCGTGGTTATAGTGCAAACTAATTTGATACGTGTCAACATTCTGGTGACTTCCTAGAGAACTCTATTTCCTTTAAGAAATTGGGCCCGAAATCAAACTTCATCCATTGATCTTGGATCATCAGAAAGTCTCAAATTATAGATTTAAAATTATAAAATAATGGATGTTAGGTTAGGTGTCGATATGACTGGTCATTCTTATTGATACCAACATGTTGAGTCTGTAGACAAGTTGACAACCCTAATTTGATAAGTGTCAACATTCCGGTGATTTCTTAGAGAACTCTGTTTCCTTCAAGAAATTAGGCCCAAGATTAAACTTTAGCCATTGATCTTGGATCATCAGATGGTCTCAAATTATAGATTTAACATTATAAAATAATAGATGTTACTGTTAGGTTACGTGTCTATGTGACTATCCATATTATATACCATCTTTTGAAAATCACCAATAAAATATTTTTTTCCCATAATTAACGAATGATTAGCCAATAAAATAAATAAATTTTCAAATGGTACATAAAATTCGCCAATACAATTATCTTTTTCCCTTCAAACAAAAATTATTTTCCTCATATATTATAATTTTTTTACTTCAAAAGAAAAATATTCGCCTAATTGATGCAGGAGAATTTCAGGTCCTTGGCAATCCTATGTCACCAAAAACATGTTTGTGTTTTCCTGTGTTGCTCATTTCCTGCTTTGATCGAGTTGGCTTGGTAGTTTCTTGGTTTCCTTTTTTTACCAAGTTGGTCAATTATCTCTCTGGCACTTGGTTAATTCCTTGGTGCTCAGTGATGCTTGTCTGGCGCTCAATTATCCTTGCTTACTGAGGTGTTTGTTTTAGTTTCCAGTTGAGGCCAACTATTGCAATTAATTCTGGTCACGGATTTAATATTGGTATCTATCATTGGAAAGCATGTGGACCTAGATCTGGTCGTTCCTTCCATTGATGGTGGATCTGAAGGCCAACTTGTTCGGTATCCTCTTGTATATAATGTAATCTTTGGTTGTAGTTTAGGGAGTCAAATTTTTATAGAAGATAGAAGATTGTAGATTATTTTAGATCCTCACATGTTAGAGGATTTTTGTACTTGAATTGTATTATCTGGCCTAAACTGGGAAGGCCTTACATCCCGACAGGTATGAATCAATTGGAATAAATATATGAAAGTATATACATTCTCTCTCTCACTTGTGTGTTGTTGCTTCCACGTTTGATCTCTGCAAGGTGGATTTAGTTAGGGTGTGCCTTTGGCCCCTATCCTTCGTCCTCTCCTATGTCAGGTGGTATCAAGATTAGAATCAGATAAGGTGATGAGTGGAAGACTGCTTTTAAGACAAAATAAGGTTTGTATGAGTGGTTGGTTATGCCTTTTGGTTTAACTAATGCACCGAGTACTTTTATGAGGTTGATGAATGAAGTTTTCAAAAAATTCTTAGGTAAATATGTGATTGTATACCTAGATGATATTCTGATATTCAGTAAGACCAGAGAAGAACATTTTTTACACATTAAACAAGTATTGCAAAGGTTGAAAGAAGAAAACTTGCTGATAAATCTGAAAAAGTGTTCATTCATGAAAGAGGAGATTGTGTATTTCAGATTTGTGATTTCAATTGATGGTTTGAAGATGGATCCTGAAAAGGTTGAAGCTATTTTGAATTGGCCTATACCTAAGAATGCTAGTGAGGTAAGATCATTTCATGGTTTGGAAAGTTTTTACCGAAAGTTCATAAGGAATTTCAGTTCAATTTGTAATGCTATGACTGAGACTATGAGAGGAGATAAAAGAAAATTCAAGTGGACACATGGAGTTGATAAAATTTTTGAGACTCTGAAGAAGAAGGTTGTTGAGTTTCCTATGTTGGCATTGCCTAATTTCAATAAGGTATTTCAAGTGGACTATGATGCAAGTGGAAGTGCAATAGGAGCTGTGTTAAGTCAAGAATGTAAACATGTTGCTTTCTTTAGTGAAAAGTTGAATGATGCAAAAAGGAAATACTCTATGTATGATCAAGAATTCTATGCTATTGTTCAAGTACTAAAGAAATGGAGACATTATTGTTAGAATAACTGAGAAGGGGGCGAATCAATTATCCAATGTCCCAATTCAAAATGTATAATTCAAAACAATTCTTTCAACTTCTGCTACTCGGTAAACATAAAATACTTTTACTGTCTGTGTTATTGCCAATTGTCAGTCTAAAACTTACAGTAGTTACTGATCAAATCTAACATGTAATATGCAAAGTATGATAACAAACAAATATCACAATCAACACATAACACAAGAGATTTAACGTGGAAACCCTGTGAAGGGAAAAACCACTTGGGACCGGCAACCCAAAATTGTTCACTCTTCTGAAGTGAGGTCAGTGAAGACCCAACCCTGTTAAAGGTTACAAACACACTGTTAGGTTTGACCTTGTTAAAGGATTTTAGACCAAAAGTTATCGTCCAACCAGCAATCACTCTAGGGTTGACAATATAGCAATGTTCACTCTATGAATGAAACATCAAAAGACTTTCATAGTCCACTCGGTTAAGAGATTTGACTGTGTACAATAGTTAAATATGTAATAGTAGATGATCTGCCTCAAAACAACTTCAATTGCAGTTTACAGATCAATGTTCAGCTCATTCAAATCTTTTTGATCAATATTCCACTTCAGATTTAATACTATATCAACTTACTGTCTGTTGGTAATTACTCTCTATAGCTCGGTAATTATTCTACAGCTCGGTTCTTATTAACCAGTATGATCAGAATGCATGAAAACTCCTTCACACAATAATTTTGCAGTATCTTCTTCTTCTGGTTGTGTATCAACAATGAAACCAATGTCTCTTATATAGACGAGTAAATCATTTTCTTTTCCTCCATTAGATTTTTCCGCTTAATCATATTCATAGATTTTGCCGCTTTAGGCTTCCTTGGTTGATGTGTTAGTAACACATTTCAATCTGCTCCATTAGATCCTTTTGATTTATGTTAGCCGTCGATCTTCATAACAAACCTTATTTGTTACCTCGATTTCATACGCTTTACAACTCATCACTTTATCGACTAAACTGATCATTTAATTCTTTTCTATTCTGCTCGGTTAACAAAGAAATACGTTGGTGAACACAAGCTTAGTTACCACTATGCTTGGTATACACTACATTCCGTCGGTGTATATTGAAATGCTTTATTTATCGACAACACTGCTTTGTGTCTTTCAGCTATATTCTCCATCATAGATGAATGCAACATAATAAAGTCAATTTCATCAAGTCATAGACTCATCAACAAATTACTCAGTGTATTCCTTATCCTCATCTGACATATACATCTTCCTCATGTAGATATTTGTGTTCTTCATCTCTTTCTCCTTTCTTCAGATGTGTCAGTATAGTAACTTACAAGATAAGTATTGTCAAGCTAGTTAACATCAATGAAAACATAATACTGATTTAATCATCTTGCATATCTAATCAACAACTCCTTAGTAATCTTGAATTACAGATTCTCCATTCAGGTTCTAAATTAGTTGTAGTTCATCAATCTCTCCCTTTGGCATTGATGGCAACTCAAGTAATATGAAGTGTACATACACATACCAACATGTATTCTAAAACTCTGTGAACAAATGTTGTACAAGCTCTCCCTAGATTAATATGTTTAATCACTACATTACTCAACAGCAAAAAAAATTACAGCTTTGACAATCTACAAATATGATCTTTTCAGTTCTTTAGATTCATTTTCCTATTTCTTTTAGATTATCTCTCCCTTAGATATTTCTCATCGGTGTCTCCCTTTCCTTTTCATATTATTTATCTCTCCCTTTGACAACAATGCCAAAGAAACAAATAAATAATCAGCTCTTGTAGTAGCTAAGTGACTCTCTATTGTCCATTACTTCCTATGTATCTTAGTATACTGATATCCCAATCTGTTATGGTTCTTCAAACTTAATCACAACCTTGAACAATATCCAAAGTGTGAACTATGCTACATCAACATGTGTGATCATTTGATAAAAATAGGTTGATGCAACATCCAGATTACATTAGTGACCAATAGATAGGGGACGGACCCCAAGTCTAGTCCTCAAATATTCAAATGTTTCCTTCAATAGAGGCTTTGTAAAGATATCTGCAAGTTGTTCTTTAGATGTAACAAATTCTAACTTCACTTGCTTCTCTTGCACTTGTTCTCTTAAGTAATGATACTTAATTGATATATGCTTTGTCTTAGAGTGCATCACTGGATTCTTTGAAATATTAATAGCACTTGTGTTATCACAGTATATAATCATCGGGTCAGTGATTACCTCATTCATTCCTTCCAACACTTGCCTGATATATGCAATGTTTGAGCAATTAGTAGAAGTAGCAACATACTCTAATTCAGTTGTAGACTGAGAAATACAAGCTTTCTTTTTACTTGTCCATGTTACAAGTCTTTCACCAAAGAAAAATGCTCCTCCAGTGGTACTTTTTTTATCATCCACATTTCCATCCCAATCAACATCAGTATAAACCTTCAACTCAAACTTACCTTCCTTAGGATACCATAATCCATAATCCTTTGTCTTTTTTAGATATCTTAAGATCCTTTTAGTAGCAATCATGTGTGATTCTCTAGGATTAGCAAAATATCTAGCAACAATTCCCACAACATGTGCTATATCTGGTCTACTGTGAACTACATACATTAGCTTACCAATCATGGATCGGTAAAGTGTTTGGTTTACCTCTGTAGTTTCATCTTCCTTTATCAATTTACTTCCAATAGCCATTAGTGTTCCCACAAGTTTAGCATCTTCCATGCCAAATGTCTTCAAGACTTCATTTATGTACTTGGACTATGTGATGAATATCCCATCACTCTGATGAATCACTTGTAATCCTAGAAAGAATTTAATCTCTTCGAACATAGACATTTCAAACTCAATCCTCATGTCATTAGCAAAAGATTTACATACATGATCTTGTCCTCCAAAAATAATATCATCAACAAAAATTTCAGCAATAAGAATAGTGTCATCAGTATCACCTTTCATGTACATATTGTTGTTCTCACTAGTTCTTACAAATCCAATACTTAACAAGTAAGTATGTAGCCTTTCATACCATGCTCTCGGTGCTTTCTTCAAACCATATAAAGCTTTGTGTAGTCTACATACCATGTCTCTATTGTCTGGATCAATGAATCCTTCAAGTTGTTCTATGTAGACCTCTTCTTCAAGTATACCATTCAAAAAAGCTGACTTCACATCCATTTGATAAACCTTAAATTTCTTGTGTGTAGCATATGCAAGTAGCATTCTAACACCTTCCAATCTAGCAATAGGTGCAAATGTCTCACCATATTCAATTCCTTCTTCCTGTGCATATCCCTTGCATACCAATCTCGCTTTATTTCTTGTCACTTCACCATTTTTATTCAGTTTGTTTCTGAATATCCATTTAGTACTGATAATATTCTTATCCTTAGGTCGGGGTACTAAGGACCAAGTTTTGTTTTTCTCTATTTTTTCTATTTCCTCTTTCATTGCATTAACCCATTCTTCATTCTCTAATGCAACTTTCACATTTTTTGGTTCAAATTCATAGACTAGACATGTACCTTGTCTTGCTTTGCTTCTTGTCTGCATTCTAGCTTGTCTGTTTCCAATAATTTGTGTCTCGGGATGATGTCTTCTAACAAAACTAGCCAGTACTCAGTTTCTTCTTTCTTGTTCATCGTGTTCAAGTTCATGTGCTTGCTCAGTAGCACCATCTTGTTCGTCGGTTTCCCTTTCCTATTCCTCAGGGTTATTTTCTTGTTGAACAGTTATCACAGGTTGCGACTTTGGTAGATAGTCAAGAAGTTCAATGTAAGTGAATCTACCATAGTCTTCTTGTTCATTTCTTTCCTCTGTGTTCTTGTCATCAACCTCATCAACACGAACATTAGTACTTTCAATTATCTTATTTGTAACCTTATTCAGACATTTGTATGCTTTACTCTTAGTAGAATATCCTAAGAATATTCCTTCATCACCTTTAAATCAAATTTCTCATTTCTCTCATCTTTTAGAATAAAACATTTTCTTCCAAAAATTTTGAAATAACTTACAGTAGGTTTGAGTCCAAACCATAGCTCATAAGGTGTCTGGTTGGTGTCCTTCTTCAGTTGTACTCGATTAAGCACATATACAGCTATGCTAATAGCTTCTCTCCAATATGTTTGAGCAACATTTTTTTGTATCATCAATGTTCTAGCACAATCAATGATTGACCTATTCCTTCTTTCAGCAATCCCATTCTGCTGAGGTGTCCTTGGTGCAGAGACTTGTCTCTTCATACCATGCTCATTACTGAAATTAGTAAATTCATCAGAGATAAATTCACCTCCTCTATCAGATCTTAAGCATTTTAATTCTTTTCTAGTCTCTTTTTCTACCTTTGCCTTATCACTTAAACATCTTAAAAACTTTAGATTTCTCTTTCAAGAACATAATAGTCATCAGTCTAGTATAGTCATCAACAAAAAGAATAAAGTATCTATCACCATAATAACTCTGAGTTCCCATAGGACCACATAGATCGGTATGAACCAACTCAAGTATCTTCTTTATTGAGTAGTCTTTGCTTTTAAAACTAGACTTAGTCATCTTACCTATCTGACATTCATGGCACATAGCATGATCTGGTTTTGACAAGTTAGGAAACCCTCTAACTCTTTTCTTCTTACTAATCTTGATCATGTTATCAAAATTCACATGACATAACCTTTTTATGCCACAACCATGCATCTTGATCCTTCATTAATAAAGAAGAAGATTGATCAATATCAAGATAAAATAGATTATGTCAGGACTGTGTACCAGTTCTGACAAGTCTTCCTCCGTTATCATAGATTCTTACCTTTCTACTCTCAAAAGCAAGTCGGTGGCCTAATTTATTCAGTTGTGCCACACTTAAACAAATTATAGTTCATTCCATCTACCCAATATGCATTTTCACATTTTATTCTATCATTAATCATTACTGAACCTTTACCTCTCACCATATAAGGTGCATCATTTCCCATCCTTACAAATCCTCCATCATATTCATCAAGTAGATCAAATTTCTCTATATCACCAGTCATATGATGTGTACAGCCATTGTCTATGATCCATGTATCATTTATTCTTACTTTAGAGATTAGTTTTGTTTCTTCATGTTTCTCTTCTTCTTTTGAATCATCTTTCATAGCAACAAATACTACTTCTACATCATCATCAGTGTTAGATTCATATTCAAATTCTTCAGCTATGTAACATACCTTTTTTCCTTTGTCATAGCTATCTCAGTTATCTCTATTGTTGTGTCGATAACCTCTGTTGATTCTTCTCCCATAGCTTTCTTCTGATCGATCTTTGGATCTATCATCATCTTTCTTATTTGGACATCTAGCAATGATGTGGCCAACTTATTTATAGTTAAAACATGCTAAAGGTAACTTACTTCTATACCTTCCCTTACCTTTGGGCAATCTTCTGGCCATAAGAGCTTTGAGCTCATCAAGTTCATCATCGGTATCACTGTCACTATCATTATTCTTATCATTCCTACTACTAGACTTACCAATCTTCAAAGAAGACATGAAAGTGGATTCAACAAAAGGTACAACACTGTTGTCAAAATTATTTAATTCAAAAGTTGTAAGCTTACCGATCAGTGTGTCAAGAGTGAGGTTCGATGTAGCTCCTATTTCATGAATTGCAAAGATCCTGATTGCATAAACTGGAAGCAAAGTTCTGAGAATCTTACTTATCACTATTTCATCATCAATAACTCCACTGGATGCTCTAATAGCATGTACTACCTCTTTTAGTCTGTTTGTGTATTGCACAATGTTCTCACCTTCTTTCATCTTCATATCATCAAATCTGCCTCTTAGGCTTTCAGCTCGGGCTCTCTTAACATTCGCATCTCCACTGTATATTAGAGTCAGCTTGTCCCACATCTTCTTAGCAGTATCACAACCCTTGATGTCTTCAAATTCGGCATCGGTACAGGTAGCAAAAAGTTCCATCATAGTAATATTGTGTTCATGCCTATCCTTCAGTTGATCAAGAGTTAAGGGACCAGGGGTCAGTTCAATGTAGCCATTCTCCATTAGTTCTAGTGTAGAATTCCCAATTCCAGATATGTGCAACTTCATCCGGCTTTTCCATACTGCGAAGTTATCTTTGTTCATCTTTGGCACTTCCCTCTTATACATCTTGACACCTTTGTGATGGAGTCCTTAAAACTTTGTTCTAAGCAACCACAACTCTGATACCAATTGTTAAAATAACTGAGAGGGGGGTGAATTAGTTATCTAGTGTCCCAATTCAAAATGTATAATCCAAAACAATTCTTTCAACTTCTTCTACTCGGTAAACATAAAATATTTTCACTATATGTGTTATTACCAATTGTCAGTCTAAAACTTATAGTAGTTACCGATCAAATCTAACATGTAATATGAAAAGTATGATAACAAACAAATATCACAATCAACACATAACACAAGAGATTTAACATGGAAACCCTGTGAAGGAAAAAACCACCTGGGACCAGCAACCCAAAATTGTTCACTCTTCTAAAGTGAGGTCAGTGAAGACCCAGCCCTATTAAAAGTTACAAACACACTATTAGGTGTGACCTTGTTAGAGGATTTTAGACCAGAAGTTATCGTCCAACCAGCAATCACTCTAGGGTTAACAAGATAACAATGTTCACTCTATGAATGAAACATCAAAAGACTTTCATAGTCCACTCGGTTAAGAGATTTGACTATGTACAATGGTTAAATATGTAACAATAGATGATCTGCCTTGAAGCAACTTCAATTGTAGTTTACAGATCAATGTTCAGCTCATTCAAATCTTTCTGATCAATATTCCACTTCAGATTTAATACTATATCAACTTACTGTCTGTCAGTAATTACTCTCTATAGCTCAGTAATTGTTCTGCAACTCAGTTCTTATTAACCAGTATGATCAGAATGCATGAAAACTCCTTCACGTGATAATTCTGTAGTATCTTCTTCTTCCGGTTGTGTATCAACAATGAAAACAATGTCTCTTATATAGACGAGTAAATCATTTTCTTTTCCTCCATCAAATTTTGCCACTTAATCATATTCATAGATTTTATCGCTTTAGGCTTCCTTGGCTGATGTGTCAGTAACACGTTTCAATCTGCTCCATTAGATCCATTTGATTTATGTTAGCCATCGATCTTCATAACAAACCTTATCTATTACCTCGATTTCATACACTTTACAACTCATCACTTTATCGGCTAAACTAATCATTTAATTCCTTTCTATTCTGCTCGGTTAACAAATAAATGCATCAATTAGCGCTATTTGATACCAAGTTAATTTGTGTTGTATACCAATCATAAAGCTTTACATTATTTGGGTAGTCAGAATAAGTTGAATCAAAGACATATGAAATGGGTTGAATATTTGCAGAGTTATACATTTGTGATAAAACATAAGGGTGGAGTCACTAACCGAGTTGCAGATGCATTGAGTAGAAGAAGATCTTTGATGACTGAGATGAAAATTGAAGTTATTGGTTTTGATGACATAAGAGATTCTTATAAATTTGATCCTATTTTCTGAGTCGTGGAGAAGGTGTAGAGAACCTATCCAAGATCAACCAAGTACTAAATGGGAAGAATATTTCATTCAAGGAGGTATGTTGTTTAAAAGTATTCAATTATGTATACTAAGAGGATCAATGAGAACTAATTTGATATAGGAGAAACATAGTAGTGGTTTGGCTGGACATTTTGGTGTTGATAAGACATTGAATTTTCTTAAGGAGAAATACTTTTAGCCGTAGTTGTATAAGGATGTTCAGAAATTTGTGAAATGTTGTGGAATTTGTCAAGTTACAAAAGAAGTAAGTCAGAATACTGGATTGTATACACTGATTTATGTTCCTGAGAAACCTTGGATTGATATCAATATGGATTTTGTTCTTGGCTTACCGAAGACAGTGAGAGGTAATGATTCTATATTTGTTGTTGTGGATAGATTTTCTAAAATGGCACATTTTATACCTTGTAGAAAGACATCAGATGCAGTACATATAGTAGATTTTTTCTTTATGGAAATTGTCAGATTACATGGATTACCGAGGAGTATCATCTCTGACCAAGACAGTAAATTTGTTGGATACTTTTGGAAGACCCTTTGGAGAAAGTTTGGCACTGAGTTAAAATATAGTTATACATTTCACCCACAGACCGATGGACAGACAGAAGTTGTGAATAGAAGCTTGGGAAATCTTTTAAGATGTTTAGTTGGAGACACACTGAGTAATTGGGATTCTATTTTGGCACAAGCATAGTTTTCATACAATAATTCAGTGAATAGGAGTATTGGAAAAACACCTGTTGAGATTGTAAATGGCATACAACCAAGAGGTATATCAGATTTTAGGGATATTGCTGATGAAGGAAAGAGAAGTGTTGAAGGAGTAAAATTTGTTGAGTACATGAAGACATTGCATGAAGCTCTGAAACATAAGTTGGAGAAAAGTAATCAGAAATACAAAGAAAGAGCTGATAAATCTAGAAGACATAAGACTTTTGCAGTCAGTGATGAAGTAATGGTTCATTTGAAGAAAGGTAGATTTCCTGTTGGAACATATGGGAAGATGAAAATGAAGAAGTGTGTTCCTTTTAAGATTTTGAAGAGATTTGACAGTGGAAATGCTTATGAGATTGATTTACCTGATGACATGGATATATCACCTATATTCAATATTGCTGATTTGTATGAGTACCATGAGTCAGATGAAGAAATGACAGTACCAAATGATTATCCTAAGAAATAGATAGAAGAAGTTGAGCAGATTTTGGAACAAAGAATTGGCAGAAGTACAAGAGGGAAATAGTATATGGAATATCTGGTAAAGTGGAAGAATAGACCGATTAAAGACAGTTCATGGATTTCACAATCTGAGTTGGATTCAGCTCAAATTAGTCCTACTTCATGATTCAGAGAATCATTTAAAATAACCCTAGGTGTTTGATGCAAGAGCATCTCAGGTCCTTGGCAATCTTGTGTCACCAAAAACATGTTTGTGTTTTCCTGTGTTGCTCAGTTCCTTCTTTGACCGAGTTGGCTCGATAGTTGCTCGATTTCCTTTGTTTACCGAGTTGGTCGGTTATCTCTCTGGCGCTCGATTAATTCCCTGGTGCTCGATGATGCTTGTCTGGCGCTCAGTTATCCTTGCTTACCAAGGGGTTTGTTTTAGTTTCCTATTGAGGTCGACTCTTGCAATTAATTATGGTAGCAGATTTAATGCTAGTATCTATCATTGGGAAGCATGTAGACCTAGATTTGGTCGATCCTTCCGTTAATGGTGGATCTGAAGGCCAACTTGTTCGGTAGCCTCTTGTATATAACGTAATCTTTGGTTGTAGTTTAGGGAGTCATGTTTTCATAGAAGATAGAAGATAGAATATTGTAGATTATTTCAGATCCTTGCATGTCGAAGGACTTATGTACTTGAATTATATTATCTGGCTTAAACTGGGAAGGCCTTACAGCTTGGCATGTATGAATCAATTGGAATAAATATATGAAAGTATCTGCATTCTCTCTCTCACTTGTGTGTTGTTGCTTTCGCGTCTGATCTCTGCAAGGGGGATTTGGTTAGGGTGTGCCTTTGACCCCTCTCCTCCATCCTCTCTTGCGTCACTAATTCAATATATATTTTCCCCCACGTGACTGTATAATATGCCAGGAATTTATGAAAATGTCTTTCGGTAGGGAAAAATTGCCAATACAAACTATGAAAATTCACAGATTTGAAAAAAAAAATTGCCTTCATTAAGAAAAATTTCCCCCTAAAATAATGTAGGAATCGCCAGGATTTTACATTTTTCCTAAGGGGGGGTTTCTTAAAGTTATCCCTATTCTGGAATGGGCTACCATGATCAATGATGATAGCCAAAGGGACTCCATAGCGGCATATGATATAACCAGTTAGGAGAACACATAATTTTATAGTTTGACTCCATTGCCTAAGTGGAAAGATGGCATTGATCATTCACACCTGAAAAAAAAGAAAAGATAAACTCTCAAAAATTTACATCCATATATACTTTCATTTTCATGTAGTAGGATTAGGAGTAGGAAGTTATTTTATTTCAAACCTTCATGCCAATTTGAAAGAGATCAAGGAAGAGTACTGAAAGCATTGATTGAATAAATCCTACACAAGTGCATGAAGACTTCTTAATAATCATCAATTGGATTTTAGAGAAGTAAACAAGTATTGGTGATAAAGGTGTTAGGAATGAATGCTAAATATATCCTATGGGGGAGTATTTGCAGCCATTCTGTAACAGTTGTATATTGCATTCATGACTATGGTTGTCATTGATGTCAACACATTGATCTATTAGAGATTAATAGAGGAGCAGACAATGTTTGAATTAGCGCACGTGGAGTATCGCATATCAAGCTATTTGCAGTTGAGGACTTACTTTATATTATGTCCTGAGATCGTGATCAAGAGTGTGTATAGAAATTCAACTATTCATGACAATTATGTGTAAATCAGTGGAAGTAGTATTCAGGCACTGTTCCTGAGAAGCAGCTTGTGGAAACTGGATGATATCTCCTAATCAGGATAGAATCTGGGCATGCAAAGTTGTACAGTTGATAAAGACATTATGATAGTGATGTCTGTTGGAGCTTTTTCTTGTAGGACCAAACTTGAATCAAATGGTTGGGCTTGAATCACAAGCTAGGCACTCAAGCTTGACAAGAAAAACAATCCAATTGATGAGGATAAAGAGAAATCCTCCTTCTTTGAGCTCCACATTCACTCAAGCGGGTATTACCTTATCTGCACACTCATGCCATCCTTTTGGTGAATAAAAGGCCTACAAACAGATTAGTGTGGAATAGCCTTCAAACCCCTTCAAGTAACCTGTACCCCAATGAAGCCAATTCATATACAAATAGCCCTATTTGCATAGAATGAGTCTGAAGACTAGAGAGGAACTCCTACTACTACCACCAACATGAAAATGGTATTGATATATAAAGATGCAGAAAATAGCCCAAACCCATCAAACACTAAACTCAACTGAATGTACTATTCCTTGATCAGTGCCATTATCCATTGGGCAAATCATCAAATGCAAGTATAGAAGCATGAACCAACTATTGTCAAAGACTCATAGCCATAAATATAACTATTTCAGCCTATCCACTACTTATAAGATCCTTCTGTAGACAACCAAACTGAATCTATGCCCTATCTGAAGTATATTTCACTTGACCCTAGATCAAGAACTAAAGAATAGAACACATACAAAGGCAACCCAATGTAATGGACCAGAAAATCCAAAATTCATAAGACTGACACCAAGGAGAGACTTGAAAGCATGAGAATAGTTATATTAAGTATGATGAGGCATGTACATGTTTATACCAGAAATGAGACTACCACTTTAATAACCTGCAAAAGATGCAAAGAAGTTCTATTCAGCTTTCCTGCAATGCGACTGAATTTTCTATTTCTCTGGAACTGACAAAATTTAGAACCCTTACAAAGTCAAAAAAATCAACAACTTATACCACTAGCTGCCTTGGAAACCCAAAATAGGTTGCAACAAGCTACGAACAGCTAGGGCTAGGATTACAACAGCTAAAAAACATCAAAATTTACTATAGGGGCAGGAAACACAGGCAACCTGGTAAGAATAGATCCAAAAATAATCTTCATTTATGCCAATCCTCTGAAAATGTACCAAGGACCAAGAATTTGTCATGCCAAATAGTCCTTTCACCCACCTGCAAATACACCTCGAGCCATGATTGTATTCATTCCTTTACGGTACAAATCCTTGCAATCACATTTGAAATCGGAAGCCAAGGGCTAGCCGGACAACCTTTAAATCATAGTCACTGATATCATGCTTTCCTAGAAAATCAGGTGGCCCATAAAGGAATCTTATTTTACACTTAGGCCTGGTCGCACGATCGCAAGACACTTTACTCACCCCCGCAATCATGTGACTGCAATCACTTAGCTGCGGTCAACAGTCGATCACAAACCCCCTGAAAGGTCCTTAATCCAGTCAGCAGTCAGGCAACCAATCAAAAACCAGCACGTCGACAAGACTGGCATCGTGGGCCCACCTTAGAACTCTGCAACCGCAACGTCCGGTGATTAGTCGCATGATCACATAGCCTGGAGACGGGCTATGCGAACATATGACAACCTGCAAACCGTAACTGCCAGCATAACTGCTGCCGCTACCAGTCACGAAATGTTAGTCGCATGATCACATAGCCTTGAAAAAGGCTATGCGAATATGCAACTAACCGCCAGCAATCACCACCGCTACCACCATGCTGACCAATCAGGAATGCTCACTCCACTACCTACCATCGGGCCCCAATGACACGTGTCAACCGGTTGCATGATCGCATGTCAAAAAACTTTGACATGTGATCATGCGACAGCCAACCCCAAGTTGCCACATCACCACCAGCAGGACCACCAAACTGCATCACCGATGGGCCTCAGCATAAAAAGGTAGCCGGTTGCATGGTCACATGTCAAAAAACTCTGACATGCGATCATGGACAACCAATTGTTTCAAAGCCCATTTGAAGACTCGGGTTCACAAGACAGCTGGCAATCGATCACAACTTCGTAAGAAATAAACCTCGTGCAACTTTTCCATGCGAACAAGCGACAGCCACAGATTCTGTCCAAACTTTAACCACACCGGGCAATGAAAAGAGGCGGGTCCCACCAACCAATCACACCTGCGCAGTTAGGACTGACAAACAAGGAGTGCTAGCAAGAGGAAAGAAATGTGAGGTCGAAAACATCCAGGGTTTTTGGTGAAGGATCGAAAACACACAGAGTTTTCAACATTGACAGAAAGGTAAACAAGGATGCGAAAACATCAAGGGTTTTCATGCAAGCCAAAAAGGTTGAAAACATCATGGATTTTCAAAAATACTGTGGATTTTCGACACTGTGGTAGATTTTGAAATTATTTCCTGCAGACCTTAGAATTTGAATAACTTTCTAGATTTTGTGATTCAGCACGTGCAATTTGGACTGGAGCAAGGTGACAACATGAAGAACACATGGCAGGACACTTTTACAAAAACATTTGCAGGGAAGAGGCCATTTTCATAGGATTTTTCTATGACTGGAAAATGGACTAACAATGTGGACGTGATAGCAAGGTCAGAGGTCGCATGAGTGAAGAATAATTTTGTTTGTAAGCCGACAGTTTTATGTAATTGTGAAATATTGTGTAACATGTGGAAGTTTATAATTGGTTAAGCCTTGTTGGCTGACTCATTTGTAATTATTTGAGTGTGGTATAAAGGAAGGATTGTTTTCTTTTAATTGTAATATGAAAATGAGATATGGTATGAAAGTGAATTGCAGAATTGAGCAATATATGTTATAAGAGGATATGCAAAGTATTGAGATCTGGTACTAAGATCTGATGAAGTAGCTGGTGTGGTTTGGCATAGATAGAGGAGAAAAGATAAGTTGCTGAGATCAATAATTATATGGTATTATTCTATTGAGTAATATACAGATTATTTGGATAGTGTTTTCAGTGATCTTTCGCTTGAAGTTGTTTGGACAGTAGGTCCTTCTGTCTTCCATAACTCCTAACAGGGTTAGAATCTTTTAACAGGTATTCAAAGTCTCCTAATAGGGACTCATATGTACTGAATGTATTTCATAAGGCTCTTAACAGAGTCCATCCTCTCACAAGGAATTTTTATAGTAGAAAATCTTTTGTGGGCATCATTCCCAATGGGGTTTACTCTCTGATCAAGAGGTTCCCTAGTTAACATATCTTGTGTTATTGTGTTGTTGTGTATGTTCATCTTTATATGGTTGTTGTTTAGATTGATTACATGGTTAAAATCTATTAATAAAGAAAAGAATTGTATTTATCTGATAAATGATTCACCACCCCCCCCCCCCTCTCAATTATCTTGGTGGACTTTACTTTAGAACAATTGGTATCAGAGTAGCAGGTCCTTGAAGGAAAATTTTAACAACTTAAGGAGATCCATGGTGAATCATTTTAGGAAAGAAAGCCCTAAGTTTGATGGAGTGAACTATGACAGCTAGAAAGAAAAGATGAAGACACATTTTCTATGTTTAGGACCAGGATACTAGTTAATCACAAAGAATGCAAAGACTATCATTAAAGAAGACAAAATTGAAGAATGTACTAATGAGGAAAGAGACATGTTCATGTGTAACATACTTGCCAGAGAAGCACTCTTGTCAGCCCTTCCGAAGAATGAGTACAGTCAGGTAAAATATCTAAGAACATCTCATGAAATTTGGTTAGCTTTACAATCTACATTTGAAGGTGATGTACATGCAAAGAGAGTCAAATTACATAATTGGATATGTGCATTTGAAGATATAAGAATGATGGAAGATGAATCTATTAGAAGTTATATTGGTATAATGTCAGAGATTGTTGCAGATATTAAATCTTGTGAAGAAAACATTAGTGTGAGCAAAGATTATGCTATTGACGACAGATCTAAGATGAAGATACGAGGATTGAGGAAGGAATTGCCTTGCTTATGAAAAGAGAACCAGAAGGTAAGAAAATCTTTAAATGTTGGACTTGTCAAGAATATGGTCATTTTGCATCTAAATATCTTAAGAGAGTAAAGAAGTAAAAAAAAAACTTTAAACCTAGCATATCTAAAGAATTTTACTATGCTAATGATGAAGAATTTGAGGCTAGTATGGAGAATTCCCTAAGTGAAAGTGATAATGAGAATGATGATATAGGATTTGTAGCAATAAAAGAAGAAAACTTTGAAACTAAAGTTAGAGAAGAAAAAGCTTTAGTTTCTCAAGTAGAAAAGTGATCTAATTGGATTATAGACAGTGGTTGTTCACATCATATGACTGGAGATATGAAGAAGTTTATAAAGTTTGACAATTATGATGGAAGAATTGTTAGAGTTGGAAACAATACACCTTGTTTAATAAAAGGAATAGGATCTATTTCTCTTGATGGAAAGACTAACACTGATGATGTTTATTTTGTGAATGAATTGAAACATAATCTTTTGAGTGTTGAACAGTTAGTTGATAAGGGATATCAAGTTTGGTTTACTGAGAAAACTTGTGTGATCAAGGATAAGAATGGTAATTTGATTGGAACTGGATCAAGAACCAGAGGTAATGTATTTTAGTTGAACCCTGTAGAGATGACATATTTGATTACTAAGATTGATGACAGTTGGTTATGGCACAGAAGATTTTGTCATATAAACTTTGATAAAATTGTGAAAGTAAGTACTACACTTACAGTAAGAGATTTGCCTAAAATTATGAAACCTACTAACATGATTTGCAAGGAATGTGTTATGGCTAAACAGAAGAGAAGTTCATTTCCTAGTAAGAAGTTCACATCAGAAGAGAAGTTGGAAATTGTTCATACAAATTTGAGCGGTCCCACAAGGATTAGAGGATTCTATGGTGAAAGGTACTTTATGATTCTTATTGATGATCTTACAAGAATGATGTGGATTGCATTTCTTAGAGAAAAATCTGAGGCATTTGATAAGTTTAAAGTAATTAAGAGCTGCGAATGAATCTGGAATGAAGATTAAATGTTTAAGATCAGATAGAGGTGGAGAATTTACTTCAAAAGAATTTAACACTTTTTGTGAAGTGAATGGCATTAAGAGACAATTTTCAACCCCTAGAACACCTGAACAAAATGGTATTGCAGAAAGAAGAAACAGGTCAGTAACTGAAGTAGCAAGAGCTATGCTATTTGAAAATGATTTGGCGAAGACATTTTGGAGAGAAGCAGTGAATATAGAAGTATATACAATGAACAAAGTACAAATTAGAGCATACAGAGACAAGACACTTTATGAATTGTGGTTTGGACATGCGTCATCAGTTAAGTATTTTAGAATTTTTGGAATTAAGTGTTACATTAAAAGAGATGATGACATTGGAAAGTTTGACCCTAGAAGTGATGAATGTATATTTCTTGGTTATTCATTAAAAAGAAAAGCTTATAGATGTTTCAATAAAAGAACTAAAACTATTGTTGAGAGCACGAATGTTAAACTTGATGAAAAGTTCAAAATTTAGGAAAGAATGCTTGATTATGAATTAGATGAAGGAACTCATCCTAGAATTGATCAAGAAAATATTGAATTATTTTATGAAACTAGCAGTGATTTGCAGAATGAAAGTTACATTGAGGAAATTAGAGAAGAACCTAGAGGAGAACCTAGAGTCGAAGCAAGAACTAAGACAATGACACCTAATAGGAATCTAGCAAGAAATCATCTTGTTGAGTAGATTATTGGGAGCATAGAAAAAGGAGTTCTGACACGGAATAAGGTACAAGAAGAACTATATTTAATTTCTCAAATTGAACCTAAATCTACTAATGAAGCTTGTAAAGATGAATATTGGATTAAAGCAATGAAGGAAGAACTAGATCAAATTGA
Source organism: Chamaecyparis obtusa (assembly GCA_027943335.1). Taxonomy (NCBI): domain Eukaryota; kingdom Viridiplantae; phylum Streptophyta; class Pinopsida; order Cupressales; family Cupressaceae; genus Chamaecyparis; species Chamaecyparis obtusa. The sequence continues at coordinate 132,998 of BSBK01000162.1, forward strand.
AAAGAACAAGACTTGGGAGTTGGTCCCTAGACCTAAAGATCAGAATGTTATAGGAACTAAATGGGTATTTAGAAACAAGATAAATGAACAAGGAGAAGTGGTAAGAAACAAAGCAAGATTGGTATGTAAAAGATACTCACAGCAAGAAGGAATTGACTATGAAAAAACTTTTGCACCTGTTACAAGAAGCAATGAGAATGTTTTTGGCTTATGCAACTTATAAGAAATTCAAATTATATCATATGGATGTGAAGTCAGCATTTCTGAATGGAGAATTAGAAGAAGAGTCACATTACGAAGCAGTAAAAAGAATACTGAGGTACTTGAAAGGCACAATTGAATATGGATTATGGTATGAAAAATCTGATGATTTTACCCTATGTGCATATATAGATGCAAATTGGGGAGGCAGTGTTGATGAAAAAAAAAGTACAAGTGATGGAGCATTTTTTCTTAGAGGAAGATTAGTTTCTTGGCTAAGCAAGAAATGAAATTGTATTTCACAGAGCACAACAGAAGCAAAATATGTTGCAGCAGTAAACAATTGTAACCAAATAATATGGATGAAACAAATGTTGAAGGATATTGAAATAAAATTTGATGAGCCTGTTGTTATACATTGTGATAACATTTGTACAGTATGTCTAAGAATCATGTACTACATTCTAAGACAAAGCATATAGAAATAAAGTATCATGTAGTGAGAGAGAAAGTTGCAAAGAAAGAAGTTAGACTTGAGTATATAAGTACAAAAGAGCAAATTGTAGATATATTTACAAAGCCCTTACCTAAAGATACATTTGAGTATTTGAGAGGTATGCTTGGGGTTATGCCCCAACCTACTTGTGAGAAGTGATGCAGATTGTTGCATTAGTCCAGTGGTATATGAGCTCTATCTTTTTCTGGACTGGATGTTGGTACTTCTTCTATGGGGAAGTATGTGTGTTTTTGAGTTGAGTCATGGAGGACTCTAGTGAAAGTATTTTCTGAAAAATATCTTTTGACATTAAGGATTGACATATTGATGTTTACTATTGTCATTGATGTCAATGGGGGAGAAGGATACATGAAAAAATATAATAAAAAGAAGAAGGATACATGAAAAGAAGGATATAAAACATTTGTTGGAGGAGATGAAGCAATATAAAATGAAAAACCTAAAAGAATATGATTATGAGAAAACAAAGCAAGATTTGATTGATGAAGAGGATTTGAAAACATTTCAGAGCAGTAGTGTTGCAGTTTGTTGTTCATGGAACTTGGATGTTTTTTCATCTATGTTGTCATCAATGCCAATGGGGGAGATTGTTAGGAATGAATGTTGAATATATCCTGTGGGGGAGTATTCGCAGCTATTCTATAACAGGCGTATGTTGCATTCATGACTATGGTTGGCACTGATGTCAACACAATGATCTACTGGAGATTAGCAGAGGAGCAGAGAGTGTTTGAATTAGCGCACATGGAGTATTGCAGATCAAGTTATGCGGAGTTGAGGACTTACTTTATATTATGTCCTAAGATCATGGTCAAGAGCGCGTATGGAAATTCAACTATTCATGACAGTATGTAAATCAGTGGAAGCAGTATTCAAGTAGTGTTCCTGAGAAGCGGCTTGTGAAAACTAGATGATATCTCCTAATCAGGATAGAATCTGGGCATGCGAAGTTGTACAGTTGATAAAGATATTATGATAGTGGCATGGACGTGACAACAAGGTCAAAGGTCGCACAAGTGAAGAATTATTTTGTTTGGAAGCTGATAGTTTTATGTAATTATGAAATATTGTGTAACGTGTGGAAGTTTATAATTGGTTAAGCCTTGTTGGCCGACTCATTTGTAATTATTTGAGTGTGGTATAAAGGGAGGATTGTTTTCCTTAATTGTAATATGAAAATGAGATATGGTATGAAAGTGAATTGTGGAATTGAGCAATATATGTAATAAGAGGATATACGAAGTACAGAGATCTAGTACTAAGATCTGATGAAGTAGCTGGTGTGGTTTGGCATAAACAGAGGAGCAAAGATAAGTTGTTCAGATCAATAATTATTTGGTATTATTATGTTGAGTAATACAGAGATCAGTTGGACAATGTGTTCAGTGATCTTGCCCTTGAAGTTGTTTAGACAGTGAGTCCTTTTGTCTTTCATAACTCCTAACAGGGTTAGAATCTTTTAACAGGGATTCAAAGTCTCCTAATAGGAACTCATATGTATTGAATGTATTGCATAAGGCTCTTAACAGAGTCCATCCTCTCACAAGGAATTTTCATATTGATACATCTTTTGTGGGCATCATTCCCACTGGGGTTTACTCTCTGATCAAGAGGTTCCCTAGTTAATATATCTTGTGTTATTGTGTTGTAGTGTATGTTCATATTTATATGGTTGTTGTTTACATTGATTACATGGTTGAAATCCGTTAATAAAAAAAGAGTTGTATTTATCTAATAACTGATTAACCCCCACCCCCCTCCCTCTCAGTTATCTTGGTGGACTTTACTTTCTAACAAAAGGTACACTCGCCTAGGCATACGAGGGCCTAAAATGTAAGGGAAATTAATCATATTGATTAATCTTGTTTGTTGGTTATATCATTTGTTGAACCTAATCATAAAGCTTGGCATACTCTTAGTGTTCAACACTCTGTTGATCTAGGAACCAACAAGTGGTATTTACTTTTCAAAAGTCCTAAAGACTCATTTATAATTGATAAAATCCCATAAACCCGTAAAACACCTATATATCCTTTTCAAAAGAGTTGTTTTCATTTGAATTCATCGATGATACCTAAAGTCTTGGCATCTTGTCAAACTAATCGATTCCACAATATGAAGGAGATAGCAAAGCTCAAATCATAGCTAAGAAATTGATCAACCCGAATTAGATTTTTGTAAAATGCTCTACTAGACTTTCTAAGTAGAATTGAAAGAAACAAATATATGAGATGCACTCGAAGAAGCTTCTCATTCTAGTCAACATACCCCAATCTTGTATAATGATAATGACATGCTTCTCATAAATAGAACTGTGTACCTTGCAACAGAGACCCCAAATAAAAACATGTAAAATGCACCAAAGTAGTACTGAACACTAAATAATCTAAATTAGAGTAGGTAAACAATAAACAAAAACCAAGCCAATCCCACCCCAAGAAAGCACTCTTTTTTATAATGATTGTTTGTTTAGTTGCAGACGTAAATGCACCCGCAACTTGCAAGGTTCAATTTACCAAAAAAAAAACCTTTAATGCGGCACGCGGAAAACCTCCATTTTGACCATACATTTAAATACATGTTAGACTACCTTTTTATCCCACGCGTTAATTGTTGTCAAACTGCATGAATCCCGGCGATAAACTAAACTAACGGACGAAAAACACATTACTGAAAAAAGTGAGTGAAGTGCAGTTCAGCCTGAAATTTGGCTGATAAAATGGCTCATCGTAGGTACGGCGCCTATCAACTGGCGTCTGTCAAGAGACAAAAATTAGTCAGGCATATTTCACTGTAACGAATTTTGGCAGTTGACCAGTAGAAATGCATTCATTACTCTGGCTAATTTCATCAACAGATTTTCCTTTAACACAGACTAGTAATAATAACTAGTACCACTGACAACTGACTTAACTACCAAGAAATACTGTCGACTTTTATTATTAGTACACTTAACCTCTCTACAATTAAGATTTACGGCGCTAAACTGGTAGATAAATTAGGTTGGACGCGAAATCTGGAGGGCTCGATGGACGGTGTAGATTTGTTCCGAAGAATTCGGAACGAATCGAGACGGCTCGTACACCAGTTTTTAAGCCGTTAGTTTTGTTCAGAGGACTTGAGTGTAGACTGTGTGTTTGTTTTTGGTTGGTGGGGCGCATTTTCATGTGTATTTCAGTGGAAAGACTTAGTGTTAGTGGACCATGATTTGTAGTGGGTCCCACTGCCAGCGCATATGGCTCTGTGGGGCCCACCTCAGGGTCCAGAGTCCAATGTTGAGATAAAGATCTTGCGACCATTCTTCCTTGGGTGTAGAATATAGAAATAGTGGAGAAGGGCATCATAATCGAACATTAAAAATCAATTTAGGATAATGTCTGGCCAAACTAAATTCTTTTGTGAGAAGATTGAAGAATTAAGGTGGGGCCTCAATTTATTTTATTTTGTGTGCGTGTGTATATTTTGGTTTAGTTAGGAAAGGAGAACCTTATATAGGGAATAATGGATTTTCTTTATCTCTCATATTTTAAAGCAATTGTCGGAAAAAAATATGGGAGTTGTTTTTGGGTAAGTTGTGGTGAGTAAGGAAATTTGTTTTATAAAGTTATTCAAAGGTGTTAGGTTAAAACTAGGGAAGGGTTGGATTTCGTTTACCTTTATTTAATAAGAATTGAATTTAAAAATATTTATATAAATAAGTGTGAGTATTTTTTATCTTTATTTAAAAGGAATTGAATTTAAAAAAATTTATATAAATAAGTGTGAGTATTTTATTAATTATAATATATATTGTGATATTGTTATTAAGATTTAAGGATATAGATTTTGAGTCAAACTTATTGATCTATTTGTTATAAGTAGTGGTTCACACGAACTTATCTTTTATGAGAATGAATGGAATACTTAGTGCTCATTGCATCTAGGTGATGCTAATAGAGGTGAAGCATTGGCCCTTCTAGAAGGAGTGGGTGGATATTCGATCACACTTTAGGATTCATACATAGGAACATTGGAAGAATAAGAAGACAATTGTAGTGTTTGTGAGGCTAAACATGGCCTATGTGATAGCCCAACCAATCAAACCTTCTTTTGCAATCATTTTCTTATACAAGTTGATGATGAGCTTCCTCGATTTCTCAATGTGACTCTTCCTGAATAAATTATTCTAGGAGCTAGCTACCAGGATATTAACATAATCGACATTGTTGTCCTTGAAGGCATCACACTCTAAAACAAAAAGCTTTTCGTTTCCATTTTCCCAGAAGTACGAAAAATACACATTGTCTTCCCAAGTTTCCTTCAAGGCCTTTTCTAATGTTTGTTTTGCACTAGAGTTAAAGAGAGTTAGTTCTTAACTAAACAAGAAGAATCTTATCACTCCATGAAATATCAGCTCTATGTATGCTTTTTGAAGTTTATCATACATGGGATTGAACTCATTGATATAATATTTTTTTCTTTTTTCCTAGTATTATATCCAAATATGCTTGTAGAACTTATCCATAACAAAATTATTTCTCTTTGCTATTAAAAACAATAAATATAAAGCTACTAATTGACTAAAACAACGACGATGAGAACATTTTAATCAATTAAGTTATAGTATGATTTTTTTTATAGGTGATATTTGATATATTTTATTGATTTGAAAATAGAGTTCTACAAGTAATGTCACTTATATTTGGTAGAATTAAACTTTGACCTACCTATACATATCCATATTCTATTGAACATTCATCTTCCTCTGAGCCTCGCAAGCATCAACAAAACATGGCATATACATCTACAAACTACATACACTATATACTATTAACCCTAAGCCCCTTCTCTTCTCGACCTATCTGACATACACATATAACAAAAAATGTATTACATGCTCGTAAGTAACAAAATTGGGAAGACCAGACCAAAGACAACAACATTACAAAACCAAAATTTACAGAACAAGGGCATCTCACCCTACCCATTTCTTCAGCATTTCTTCCTTCAACTCATTAGGAATGAACATCCCGCTATGGGTGTCAAATTTATCCTTTTTCATTTACCTTATTGGCATGAAAGCAGCCTCCCCATAATCATTTGGCCTCAACTTTGTGATTGATTTCCTCATATTCAATTCCATCTTCCTTCGCCTCTCAATTTCCATGCCTTCATTTCTTCCTCCGCCTCTTGCATATACAACAACAAACCTTCCCAACGACCCCGTGCAACTTCCATCTATTTCTCTTTTGGTTTGGAAGAGCTCCAAAGAAGGAATGCTTGAAATTATTTGTTCACAACCTACCATGGTCCATCCCCTGTTGCTAACCCAACACCTGGCTTAGCTTGTCCCAAATTTGAGATCGCCCCTCATGGCCATTTTGTCTTAACACGAAGGCGCATAGCCTTCAACACCTCCTCCCTATTTCCTAATTGAAGTGCCCATGCGAGAAAAAGGGAGGAGATATCCAGGTTCATCCTCAGCCTTAGGTTTGTTTTCATAAACTCATCACCTAGTAGGGTGAACCCATAATAGCGGGTTACACCTTTTTGCCTGAACGGACATTGAACTCTACATTTTGAAAAAAAAACTTTCATATTCGGATGCATATTGCCATTAAACCATTTGAAATTGGAAGATGAAGTAAATTAGAGTCTTTTAGGATTTTCTCTCTAGATTCTAAATATATATATTTTTTAAAATTTTTGAATTGATTTGAATGGTTTTTTCTTTCTCCCACAAAAACTGGTATGTTGTTGAAAATGTCATTTTCAAAGAGTTACATTATTTTCATAGAGAATAACCTTTTTTTTTAAATAGATATCAATGTGCTTCTTTCGAATTTAGTTTTGTAACATCCATATGAAGGGCATGCAATTGGTTTCATGACATTATCATGATTATTGCATATTTTATTAATGTTTAAAGTTGACTAAACCGTAATTTTGACATACCTTGACTACATAGCTTATAACTTGTGTATTTATCTAATTTCAATTTTTTTTTATAGAAAGTAGACTCGAAGACGGAGGGTGCTATTATTTTTCAAAAAAAAAAATATTTTCTACTATTTTTCATTGAACGTCAAACTCGGAGGTTTATATTTGATTAAAAAAACCTACATTCGATTAACGTCAAAAAACATATACATAATAAACTCAAAAATTGTCAAATCTATAATCGTTAGAAAGCTCATTCCAATTACTTTTTCAATGCAAAAGGATGTCTCTTTATTGGTCCATTTGACCCATGCACTTGAGCTCCGAAGCCATGAAATGTTCAGAATTTTATCAAACTCTGTAAATTGCCCTTACTCAGGGACTTTCGATCGAAAGTACCTAGTTTCGATAGAAAGTACTTTCAATCAAAAGTACCTAGTTTCAGTAGAAAGTACTTTCTATCAAAAGTACTTTACATCAAACTATGCAAATTGCCCTTACTCGGGGACTTTTGATATAAAGTACTTTCGATCGAAAGTATGTAGTTTTGATAGAAAGTGTCTAGTTTTGATATAAAGTAATTTCTATCGAAAGTATGCGAGTAAATCCGCACTTTCATGATTTTTGGGATGAATTCCTTCCTCTGAAAAATTGCAACCCACTATTGTGGGTTCACCCAACAACTACATTATACATCCCCAAAATTTGTCATCATCAAATTTAAAAATTCCTCTCAACCTTCGAACAATGATTTCACCTTTGAAAGTTGGCAATTGATTTGATGAGTTGAGAGAGAAATTTGCCTCCATCTTTACTATTATGTTATTTCCTCTTCTCGCTAAAGTCATTTTTAGCGAAAAATCCCCAGACTTTAAACAAATTAAATGGTCATTTTACAGAAAATGTTGGAAGCCTCTAATGATTACACCTTAACTCTGAGTCGTGACATAGGTATGGTTGGCTTATGATGATAGTATCATCAAACATTTGACGGGTTTGGGAAAACTTGATTTAAAACTTGTCAACATATGATTGAAACTTCCCTACATAGTATCTAATAAAGAAGGCCCAGTATACACCTTTCCTTGTATAAGAACACACATCCCTTCCATGCCAAAAACTTTCTCCTTACAAACAATACCTTCCACTTTTATGTCGAAAGGACCCCTTGCAATCCCCTAAAGTCTTTTATGAACTCATCCTTAGTCTAATTTGATAACGTCACCCCCAAATTTGGTAATTTGTTTACTACATCATTTGTCTCCCGCAATACACGAGTCACTTTGAATTCATCAAAAGCCTCTAACATCATCTTAATCCTTCGAATGTATTTGTTCAAATGCCATGCTCCATATTCACCTTTAATGATCCCATTGACGATCATTTGTAAATCCCCCTCCAAATGTAGTTTCCTCACCCCTAATTTCTTTTCCATTTTGATAGCAAGAATTGTAGCCAAATTCTCTGCTTCATTATTTATTCCTATCGGGAGCCTCTTTGCTCCAATCATCTGTATATTTCCTTCATCATCCCTCATCACACAACCTACTTTGATGGCCTCGAGTTACCCTTAGAGGCCCTATCAAAATTGACTTTAATCCACCCTTTATTTGGGGTTCTCCAAGAAACCATTTGTACCTTTACCGAGAGAGGTTGAACACTCGTAGGCCCATGAACAAGCCATAATTATTAAATAGTATAAAATATTACATAAAATTTTTATAGAAACAATTGAATTATATAAATATAAATATTTTTACTTATTTTTTAGGAAAAATAATATATTAAAAAAAATTATTTTAAAAGATTTGAAACTTGAATTATTTATTAATTAAAAATGATTTTCTATTTGTTAATATTTAAGTAAAGATCACATCAATATATTGTGAGACTATTTTGTAAAATTAGCTTTGTAATCTTGATTTAGACATGCTTAGGTCAGTGCTTTCTAGAGTATTTTCCAAACTAGATAATGCAAATTATCAAATAAAATTTCCTTTTATTAAATTTGGTGAATTACAAACTACCATAGCATTGGGTATGTTCATCTTTAGCAATTATATTAAAGTAGAATTTTTAGATTACTCCTTACACATTTATATATTGTGAGACTATTTCGTTAGAGTAGCTTTGTAATCTTGATTTAGACATGCCTAGGGAAAAGTCTTTTAAGAATATTTTTTACAAGATAATTCAAAATATCATATTAATTCCTTTTATGGAAGATTCAATTAATTACATAGATATTGATATCTCATTCTTTTATACTAAGATTAGAGTATATTAATCTTTTTGACTTTATAAGTTTTTGAAAGCTTAAATTATGTGTAGCTACAAGAAGATGTCTCATTTACTTAGTTGACGTTGTACATTGCTAGTTTACCCTTCCCTAGAGAGTTTGGTATATATTCTTTATTTGGACAAATTTAGGTTAAAGTGTTATAGAGTTATTCCATTATCAAATGATGCAAATTTTACATTTTTTTTTTTTTCTATAAATAATTAGATTATATTGACATCAATATCTCTCATCTTTGTAAGAAGTTTAAAATAACTTCATCTTTTTGACTTTATAAGCTTTGACAACTTAAATTATTTTTAATTACAAGCGATGTCTCATTAGAATTTAAATAGAAGTTGTAGATTGTGTGCTTTTGTACATATGTGTTATGAGACTTCTTCATTAGAGAGTATGACTTTGTATTCTTAGCTTGGGCATGCCTAGGCTGGGGTGTTTATAGAGTGTTTCTATATTAGATAATGCAAAACTTATATTCTTTTTTTATGTGAAAATAATTATATTATTTTGGAGAGGGTACCTATAGAGTTTTTCATTTATTACATTATGCAAAACCTATATTTTTGGAAACAATTAGATAATATTAATATAAAAATCTCTCAATCTTTCAAGGAGATATATAATAAATTAATTATTTTTCACTCTATAAGATTTGACAACTTAAATTATTGTCAATAACAAGTGATGTCTCATTTACAACTTAAGTAGAAGTATGTGTTTTCATACGTGCGTGTGTGTGTGTGTGTGTGTTTTATGTGTTTTCTTCACTAGAGAGTGGCTTTGTACTAGACATACTTAAAAAAGGGTTTCTAAAGAATTTTTTTATTTATGATAATGCAAAACTTATATTCATCTATCAAAAAGAACTTGATTTAATGAGAAAGTTCATGTGATGGCACCTAAATGGTGCTTTGTTCAAATCTTCCACAATACTTTATTTTCTAAAAAAATTATATTCTTCTTATATATGGAAACACTTAGATTAATATGGAGAGGTCACCTATAGAAGTTTTATTTATTAGATAATGCAAAATTTACAGTATTTTTTTAATGTGAAAACAATTAGATAATATTGAAATCAATATTACCCAACTTTTTAAGAAGATTATAACAAATTATATCTTTTCACTTTATCAGATTTGACAAATTAAATTATTTTTAATTACAAGTAAAATCTTATTTGTTAGTTCTTAAATAGAAGTTGTAGCATGTTTGTTGCACACATATATATTATTAAACTTTATCACTGGAAAATGTGACTTGATGAGATATCCGTTGTCAATACTTATTGAAAAATATAGCATGCTTCTTGCACAAATATATAGATTAATTATTTATTAGATAATAAAATACTAAATAACATTTTTTAAATTGACTTCTTTATTCTTTTAAAAAAAGATTACAATATATTAAAAAAATTATCTTATATGATTTAAAGTTGTCTTAAACTAAGGAAGGGTTGGATATCGTTCACCTTTATCTAAAAGGAATTGAATTTAAAAATATTTATATAAATAAGTGAGTATTTTTTACCTTTATTTAAAAGGAATTGAATTTAATTTTTTTTTTATAGATAAGTGTGAGTATTTTATTAATTATAATATATATTGTGATATTGTTATTAAGATTTAAGGATGTAGATTTTGAGTCAGACTTATTGATCTATTTGTTATAAGTAGTGGTTCACAGGAACTTATCTTTTATGAGAATGAATGGAATACTTAGTGCTCATTGCATCTAGGTGAAGCATTGGCCCTTCCAAAAGGAGTGGGTGGATATTCGATCACACTTCAGGATTCATACATAGCAACATTGGAAGAATAAGAAGACTTGTAGTGTTTGTGAGGCTAAACATAGCCTATGTGATAGCTCAGCCAATCAAACCTTCTTTTGCAATCATTTTCTTATACAAGTTGATGATGAGCTTCCTCAATTTCTCAATGTGCCTCTTCCTAAATAAATTATTCTAGGAGCTAGCTACCAAGATATTAACATAATCAACATTGTTGTCCTTGAAGGCATCACACTCTAAAATAAAAAGCTTTTCTTTTTCATTTTCCCAGAAGTATGAAAAATACACAATGTCTTCCTAAGTTTCCTTTGGCCTTTTCTAATGCTTGTTTTGCACTAGAGTTAATGAGAGTTAGTTCTTAACTGAACAAGAAAAATCTTATCACTTGATGAAATATCGGCTCTATGTATGCTTTTTGAAGTTTATCATACATGGGATTGAACTCATTGATATAATTTTCTTTTTCTTTTTCCCTAGTATTATATCCAAATATGCTTGTAGAACTTATCCATAACAAAATTCTTTCTCTTTGCTATTAAAAACAACGGAATATAAAGCTACTAAACGACTAAAACAATGACAATGAGGACATTTTAATCAATTAACTTATAGTATAAAATTTTTTATAGGTGATATTTGATATATTTTATTGATTTAAAAATAGAGTTCTACATATAATGCCACTTATATTTGGTAGAACTAAACTTTGACCCACTTGTACAGATCCATGTTCTACTAAACATTCATCTTCCTCTGAGCCTCACAAGCATCAACAAAACATGGCATAGACATCTGCAAACTACATACACTATATACTATTAACCCTAAGCCCCTTCTCTTCTCGACCTATCTGACATACACATATAACAAAAATTGTATTACATGCTCATAACTAACAAAATTGGGAAGACCAGACCAAATACAACAACATTACAAAACCAAACTTTATAGAACAAGGGCATCTCACCCTACCCATTTCTTCAACATTTCTTCCTTCAACTCATTAGGAATGAACATCCTGCTATGAGTGTCAAATTTTCCATTTTCCTTTACCTTACCGACATGACAACAACCTCCCCACCATCATTTGGCCTCAACTTTGCGATTGATTTCCTCATATTCAATTCCATCTTCCGTCACCTCTTAGTTTCCATGCCTTCATTTCTTCCTCCGCCTCTTGCATACACAACAACAAACCTTCCCAACGACCCTATGCAACTTCCATCTATTTCTCTTTTGGTTTGGAAGAGCTCCAAAGAAGGAATGCTTAAAATTATTTGTTCACACCCTCCGCAACCTACCATGGTCCATCCCCTATTGCTAACCCAACACCTGGCTCAACTCGTCCCAAATTTGGGATCGCCCCTCCTAACTATTTCATCTTAACATGAAGACACATAGCCTTCAACACCTCCTCTCTATTGCCTAATTGAAGTGCCCATGCGAGAAAAAGGAGGAGATATCCAGGTTCATCCTCAACCTTAGGTTTGTTTACATAAACTCATCACCCAGCATATATATATATTTGAATTGATTTGAATGGTTTTTTCTTTCTCCCACAAAAACTGGTATGTTGCTGAAAACGTCATTTTCAAAGAGTTACATTATTTTCATAGAGCATAACTTTTTTTCTAAAATAGATATCAATGTGCTTCTTTCGAATTTAGTTTTGTAACATCCATACGAAGGGCATGCAATTGGTTTCACGACATTATCATGATTATTGCATATTTTATTAACGTTTGAAGTTGACTAAATCATAATTTTGACATGTACCTTGACTACATAGCTTATAACTTGTGTATTTATCTAATTTCAATTTATTTTTTGATAGAAAGTAGACTCGAAGACAGAGGGCACTGTTATTTTTCAAAAAAAAAATCACTTTTCTACTATTTTTCATTGAACGTCAAACTTAGATGTTTATATTTGATAAAAAACCTGCATTCGATTAATGTCAAAAAACATATACATAATAAACTAAAAAAATTGTCAAATCTATAATCGTTAGAAAGCTCATTCCGAGTACTTCTTCTTTGCAAAAGGATGTCTCCTTATTGTTCCATTTGACCCATGCACTTGAGCCCCGAAGCCATGAAATGTTTAGAATTTTATCAAAATCTGCAAATTGCCCTTACTCAAGGACTTTCGATCGAAAATACCTAGTTTTGATAGAAAGTACTTTACATCAAACTATGCAAATTGCCCTTACTCAAGGACTTTTGATATAAAGTATCTAGTTTCGATCGAAAGTATCTAGTTTCGATAGAAAGTACTTTCTATTGAAAGTATGCGAGTAAATCCGTGCTTTTGTGATTTTTGAGACGAATTCCTTACTCCAAAAAATTGTAACCCACTATTGTGGGTTCACCCAGCAACTATATTATACATCCCCAAAATTTATCATCATCAAATTTAAAAATTCCTCTCAACCTTCGAACAGTGATTTCACCTCTAAAAGTTGGCAATTGAATTGATAAGTTGAGAGAGAAATTTGCCTCCATCTTTACTATTCTTTCATTTTCTCTTCTCACCAAAGTCACTTTCAGCGAAAAAGCCCCAGACTTTAAACAAATTGAAAGGCCATTTTCTAGAAAATTGTGGAAGCCTCTAATGTTTACGCCTTAACTCTGGGTCATGACGTAGGTATGGGTGGCTTATGATGACAGTATCATCAAACGTTCGATGGGTTTGGAAAAACTCGATTTAAAACCTGTCAACATATGATTGAAACTTCCCTACATAGTATCTAATAAAGAAGGTCATGTATACACCTTTCCTTGTATAAGAACACACATCCTTTCCATGCCAAAAAATTTCTCCTTACAAACAATACCTTCCACTTTTATGTCGAAAGGACCCCTTGCAATCCCCTAAGGTCTTCTATGAATTCATCCTTAGTCTAATATGATAATGTCACCCCCAAATTTGATAATTTGTCTACTACATCATTTTCCTCCCACAATACATGAGTCACTTTGAATTCATCGAAATCCTCTAACATCATCTTAATCATTTGAATGTATTTGTTCAAATGCCATGCTCCAGATTCACCTTTAATGATCCCATTGATGATAATTTATGAATCCCCCTCCAAATGTAGTTTCCTCATCCCTAATTTCTTTTCCATTTTGATAGCAAGAATCGTAGCAAAACTCTTTGCTTCATTATTTGTTCCTATCGGGAGCCTCTTCGCTCCAATCATCTGTATATTTCCTTCATCATCCCTCATCGCACAGTCTGCCCTTGATAGCCTCGAGTTACCCTTAGAGGCCCTATCAAAATTGACTTTAATCCACCCTTTATTTGGGGTTCTCCAAGAAACCATTTGTACCTTCACCAAGGGAGGTGGAACACTCGTAGGCCCATGAACAAGCCATAATTATTAAATAGTATAAAATATTACATAAATTTTTTATAGAAACAATTGAATTATATAAATATAAATATTTTTACTTATTTTTGAGGAAAAATAATATATTAAAAATTTTCATTTTAAAAGATTTGAAACTTAAATTATTTATTAATTAAAAATGATTTTCTATTTGTTAATATTTAAGTAAAGATCACATCAATATATTGTGAGACTATTTTGTAAAAGTAGCTTTGTAATCTTGATTTAGACATGCTTAGGTCAGTGCTTTCTAGAGTATTTTTCAAACTATATAATGCAAATTATCAAATAAAATTTCCTTTTATTAAATTTGGTGAAGTACAAACTACCATAGCATTGGGCATGTTCATCTTCAACAATTATATTTAAGTAGAATTTTTAGATTACTCCTTACACATTTATATATTGTGAGACTATTTTGTTAGAGTAGCTTTGTAATCTTGATTTAGACATGCCTAGGGAAAAGTCTTTTAAGAATATTTTTTACAAGATAGTTCAAAACATCATATTAATTCCTTTTATGGAAGATTCAATTAATTACATAGATATTGATATCTCATTCTTTTATAGTGAGATTATAATATATTAATCTTTTTGACTTTATAAGTTTTAAAAACTTGAATTATGTGTAGCTACAAGTGATGTCTCGTTTACTTAGTTGACGTTGTACATTGCTAGTTTACCCTTCCCTAGAGAGTTTGGTATATATTCTTTATTTGAACGAATTTAGGTTAAGGTGTTATAGAGTTATTACATTATTAAATGATGCAAATTTTACATTATTATTTTTTTTCTTATAAATAATGAGATTATATTGACATCAATATCTCTCATCTTTGTAAGAAGATTAAAATAACTTCATCTTTTTGACTTTATAAGCTTTGACAACTTAAATTATTTTTAATTACAAGTGATGTCTCATTAGAATTTAAATAGAAGTTGTAGATTGTGTGCTTTTGTACATATATGTTATGAGACTTCTTCATTAGAGAGTAAGACTTTGTATTCTTAACTTGGGCATGCCTAGGCTGGGGTGTCTATAGAGTGTTTCTATAGTAGATAATGCAAAACTTATATTCATTTTTTATGTGGAAATAATTATATTATTGTGGAGAGGGTACCTATAGAGTTTTTCATTTATTACATTATGCAAAACCTATATTTTTGGAAACAATTAGATAATATTAATATCAAAATCTCTCACCCTTTCAAGGAGATATATAATAAATTAAATCTTTTTCACTCTATAAGATTTAACAACTTAAATTATTGTTAATTTAACAAGTGATGTCGCATTTACAACTTAAATAGATGTAATGTATTTTCATACATGTGTGTGTGTGTGTGTGTTCTTCACTAGAGAGTGGCTTTGTATTAGACATATTTTAAAAAGGGTTTCTAAAGAGTTTTTCAATTTATAATAATGCAAAACTTATATTCTTCTATCAAAAAGCACTTGATTTAATGATAAAGTTCATGCGATGACACCTAAATGGTGCTTTGTTCAAATCTTCCACAATACTTTATTTTATAAAATATATATATATATTCTTCTTATATATGGAAACAATTAGATTACTATGGAGAAGGCACCTATAGATTTTTTTGTTTATTAGACAATGCAAAATTTATAGTATTTCTTTTATGTGAAAACAATTAGATAATATTGAAATCAATATTATTCAACTTTTTAAGAATATTATAACAAATTATATCATTTCACTTTATTAGATTTGACAACTTAAATTATTTTTAATTACAAGTAAAGTCTCATTTGTTAGTTCTTAAATAGATATTGTAGCATGTTTGTTGCACACATATATATTGTTAAACTTTATCATTAGAAAATGTGATTCAAAGTGATGAGATATCCTTTGTCAATACTTAATGAAAATTGTAGCATGCCTCTTGCACACATATATAAATAAATTATTTATTAGATAATAAAATACTAAATAACATTATATAGATTAATTATTTGTTAGATAATAAAATACTAAATAATATTTTTTAAAGTGACTTCTTCATTCTTTTAAAAAAGATTACAATTTATTAAAAAAATATCTTATATGATTTAACTGCTTAAATTATTATTTTTTGTTACAAGTGATTTCCCTTTTTACACTGAAATTTTACCCAGACTTATTAACTAGAGAATGTGGTTTTGTAGTGTCTTAAACAAGCATAGGAGAAGGCCCTCGTCGTGAACGGAATTTGTGCCCATTACATCTTTCCCTACCGATCGATGGTCCCATACGCTCTTCGATATCTAGACTGAGTGAATTTCATCTTTCTTTGTAGGTATTAAATTTATTAAAAAGTGGACCTTTTATTTAATTTTCCTGGCGGTGTACGATTTAAAAATAATAATTAAATAAATCTGCAAACACTCATTATGTTCAATTCTTTTGGAAAAATAGTTGAGGACCCCTCATTTTTAATTCCAACCTTTAATCAATAAAACCACATGTCCTCTCCAAAGAATGGACCAATTCCACAGCACAACCTAGGAAAATTGTTTGTTTATTCTTGGCATTGCTATAAACATGAAACCGATTTATCTTCAATGCAAGAAGCAAGATATTTCTAAGGAATGTTTCTTTAGGAAAATATTCTGTTACAAAATCATATAAATAAACATAAGAGTTATCAATAGATTCATGGTTTCTAATATTACAAGGGATGAGAATGAAGTAAATTTGTTCGAATGGATATTTTCTTAATTTTAATTTATTTGACTTTAATTTGTGAATGAAAGTTATAACTTGTATGTCAAAAAGAAGAAAGAATTTAATGTATAAAATTTGTGAACGGAAGTTATAACTTGCATGTATAAAATATCAAAGGCATAAGTATAATAATGTCTCTAGGTAATGTTTTTTTATGGATACAAATTCATGTAAATATATATAAGAATTTTTAATGGATTCTTAGTCTTTGTGACTTCAAATGATTTTTGATGAACTCACCTAGAATAAAATCATGTTGAATGCAAGAGTCAAATCTTCACTTTCAATATCCCATTCTTAGTTCTTAATTAAAGAAAGATTTCAGCCCAATAAGCTCAGTACCTAGTAACTATAAGGGCCTTTTGAATAGAAAATCCTCCGTTAAACAAGAGTTTAAACATAAAGTCATAACTTGCATTTGGAACACAAAATATCTAATGAGTTGTAAAGTAGTGTAGCTTAGCCTTTACTTTAGTGAAGAGACACATATGCTTGGTGGGCACACGTGTGAATGTGTTGTAAGTCATGCACATAAGTTTCTCTCTCCAAGCTTGAATTTGAACAGTGCAGACAGACATGTGTAAGTGAAGCAAATGTGGAAGATACGTGTAAGACAGCACTGGGTATCTATGGGTAGTAGTCAGCACATGAGAGTGAAATTAAAGAGATATTTGATAAGTGGTGCGTGTCATCAGATCCAATGTCAATACTCCAAATTTGTGTGCTATACAGTACAGAAAAGTCCCATTCACATTAACTTGGAACACAGTTTCATTGAAAGCTTAACATAGCGTGTATTTGGAGATTACTAAGCAGTCAAATCTGGACCCAAACGCGCTTCACAATCACTCAAGCAGCCAAAAGCTTTCCTATCCTGACGAGGACGACACGGACCAAATATGACATTGTGAAGTTTCCTCCTCCCTAATTAATGGTTATGACTTTCTTAATTACACAGATGTTTTTAACCGAGTATTAATTACACAGATGTTTTTAACTGAGTACCCACTTCCCTAATTAAGCAGAAGTATTCAATTAAACAAATGTTTTTAATTAAGTACCCACTCCCTAATTATGCAGAAGTTTATAAATTAGGCTTCAGAAGTTTGTGATTAATCAGATCTTTTTAATTAAGTACCCAATTTCTTAATTGTAAAAAGTGTTTGAATTAACCCTTCTAAACTTCATATCTATAATCATTCAAAATGAATTTAATAATGTGCATAAGGTGAAATAGTTTATAGGACCTACATATAAAGCAAGAAAAACCCACAAATCTGACAACACCCGGCCTATTTTTATCCAGGTGCTCAAGTCCAAGATCTTAATAGAATCCTAACATTAGAGATCGAACACTGTATAATGAGATGCAATTACCTCTCTACCACTTTTTGAATACAACAACAAGAAAAACAAACTTATCTTTGGAAGCTTCCACTGGGATCCCAACAGATTGAAAGTTGCATTGATGGTTAACATTTATTGCCCCTGATATTTTATTTTAAAAGGAAAAATTGGGCAGTAAATGGTAGTTAACACAGTCACAAGGATCAAAGATACATGAACATATATGGAGTTGATTATTTAAGTCACATGGGTGTGAGGCTTGAAGTTCTCAGTGTCTTCATGGGAACTCAGCCCACCAACTGTCAAGCCACGCTGTTATCTTTATTGCGTAATCATCACAACACCTTCTGACAGAGACTCTAAATGCATCTTTAATTCACTTTTTTTAACTCCTTTGATAACCCTACAAATGGAGCAATTGACTCACCTATAAACAGTTTGGACCAGAGAGTGAATCGGAATGAAAACAAAACAAGGACATTGATGAAAGATACCTTGATTGATAGGTAAGTTGTGCATATGTTACGCAGTTGTATGGTATCTTTCTGCCCTTTGTATCATGCAGGTATAGATGGAGTTATGGAAGATTCTCCTTTCAGTATTTTCTCCATTTCACCTTGTGTATATTATTAGTTGGTCTTTCATGAACAATTCTCTCTTTCTTTCGCCCATCTGTGTCATGTTGAATTTGTCCTCATCCGGTAGATAAGAGAATAGAGAGGAATAAAACCTAAATCTGTTTCTCTCTTGCATAAGCTACCAAGTTAATGATCTTAAACAAAGAACAGTGATAGTAAACACCCCTTAATCAAAATAACTCTCTTACTTCCAAATATTTTGGAGGTAGAGTGATCTTTTCAACTCCATGAAACCTGACATTTGCAATGAGTACTAATGTAGGCTAAACAAGAACCATTAACTTTAGGGTTACCAATACCTGCGTAGATGGGCATTTCCTGTTTAGGCAATGCTTAATTTTAAGCCAAACTATCTAATAGCCAGAGGATTTTATATGATCTGAGAAATTCTGCATTATCAGTACCTTGTCTGCCCTAATTATTGAGATTCTCACATGGATTTCCAATGAGACAAAATGTTGTTTTGAGGTAAGATCTTACGCTGTATGAGAGAGGCCAATCATGCAGCCCTGGAGATTGTTTTTCATGCAACAAAAGACAAAAGGACAGTGAAATACAACTTCTAGAGATCCAAAACTTCCCAATATCTCTTGGGAAAACTCTTATTTGTCGTAGTGATACAATCATCATTAGCAACAGTATTTTGTTTATAAGAAGGAAACTGAAAAATGAGCCCTACAGATTTGGTGGAAAATCAAATCTGTGGCGTGCACTGTACAGGAGTCCATGACTCAAATGACAGATAACTTAATCTACAAAAGAATCCAATGCTAATCTAATACCATTCATTAGCTTCTTCTAGAAACAATCCAACACAAAGCTAATGAAAATTAAACAAATCTTCTATCTGCTGTCCGGATGTCCAGTATCCACCCAATTGCAATCTCCATAGGCTTCTGCATCAGCTGGTGAGGAACAAATATCCCTCATAACTATTGAAGTCAAATTTGTATCCACATTCAAATTATCATACCCATGTACAATACTATAAGGAGAAGACTTCTTTTTAAAGAACAAATCCTTCTGCTTGGACTTGTGCAGTGAATGAATAATGGAATCTGAGTTCTCAACTGAATGTACATGGTCCATTACTTTTTTCCCAAGAACAGAACTCCTTTGCAGAAGATATGTAAGCAAGACACTATCAGGAAATGAGCTCCTGCTCTTTCTCTGCAATGCAACTCTCACAATCTCAGTCATCATTGCATTGGCCAGGCGTCTTACAGGTTGGATTCCCCCTAGAATCACGCCACTGTTCACCAATTTCATCTCTTTCTCTCTTCTCTCCAGAGAACCCCACATCTGCTGCCCATAAACTCTCTCAAAAACACTCTTTGACTCCTTCCCCAATCCAGAAACAAGTTGCCCTGTTTCATTATTGTTACCATTCTCAGGCATAGGATCACTCCAAGTCCTATCCTGCAAACCCAAATAAAGTCCATTCTTCTTCCTTACCACAGCCAAAGCATCACCCAAAACTAAAACACCCTTAACATCTGTCAAAAGAACATGCTTAAATTTATGCCTAACCTTACCCAACAGCATCTGATAACAAGCCCATCTCCTGAGCTGCATGGGGGGCTGGTCCAGAAAGCCAAGCAGGGCATCATCTGAGTTAAGCTCTGCGACCTCAAACCCCACAATGGATCCCCAAACAGGCTCAAAAAACCTCTCTCCAGATCCAATGCTCTGGCTCCCATTATTCAAACCCCACAAAGGCTCATTCCTCCCTCCTTCTGCACTAGTCCTCTCCTGGGCAGCCTTCTTGAATGCACCTGCATTAAAAGCACTGATTTTACAAGTAGAATTGGCCTTCAATCCATTGAATTCCCCTCCACCCCTGTTAACAACAAGCCTAGAGGAAGCCAAAACCTGCTCAGACTGTTCAACATCACTGGCATTGATACTAGCCCTTTGCATGGTCTGCTGTACAGAAGCTTCCCTGATTACAATATTCAAGAGCTGCATAAAACTCTTGTTCTCCTCCTCAATTACACCCAGGATCTCTACAGGAACATGACTCCATGGAAAAATAATAACAACATCTGCTCTTGCAGTCACTCCTGATCTATGCAAAGTCCTCAAAAACCATCTGACCTCATGTACAGTAGTCTCTTCTTCAATATGTGCAACCACAAGCTCATTCATAGCCCTAGTGCCTCTCCTGAACAGAGTACCCATCCCATGCAGAGCAAGTTTGCTCCTGCTTCTGCTCCATTCTTTCTTGGGCATCAGTTTTTTCTCACTCACAGTGCTCTGCAAAACCCTCCATCTCTTACTGAAGCTGATCTCAATCTGGGGCCCTATCATTGGCAAAGATGGCTGTGAAGAATTAACCCTGCCAGGATCAAATGTGGACAGCATGAACAGCAGGATTGTGAAGAGAATGATTGAAGCACAGATTGATATTGTGGATTTTGCACTCTTGGTGAGGCTGCATCTGGATGCTTTCTCGTCAAAGAAAAACAAGAGCCCCAATACATCTCTGGGTCCAATGCTGTTTGATCTCTCTAACATGGCCCCTGCTGCAGAAGATCTTTTCCTTGGAGCCCAGGTCATTGTGGAAGAATGAATGGAATGATACACAGATGATGGGTATGTTTCCTTCGGATCAAGGAAGGATTGATATGGGAAAAAAGGAAAAGAAAAAACTAAAGAATGGAAAATCGATTTCAATCACATAATGAGAACCTTGTAAAACAGTAACGAGAGGAGTACAGGAAGAAGAAGAAGAAATAGGCAATTATTAAGTGGGAACGTACCTCCAAAGAGTCACATGCCCCCTTCTTATAATGCCACTCATGAACATTTTTGTGGCGTCTACCCAATACTCGCCAATTATCATTATTATTGCTTTTTTATTTAATTTTTAAATGCCCGCATGCATAATTTATAGTTTGGCTGCCATCGGCCCGTGTACCTGAAAGACGATGCAATTTCTAGTCTTTTTTATTGGGAGAGTTACATACAAACTTAAACACTGCTTTTTATCATGTATTTTAATTAACTGTGCTTTATTATTAACTATGATCAACTTAAATATCATATTTTTAGATGATAGTTTTTTCTTATGCAATTTTTTTTTTAAAAAAAAACTAGATTTATTTTTGTTTGATAATTTTTCCTCGAACAATTTTTTTTTTGGTAAAAAAACTAGATTTATTTTTGCATTTTTTAAACATTGCTTTTTATCATGTATTTTATTAATTGTGCTTTATTATTATTATTATTAAATATAATCAACTTGAATATCATATTTTAGATGATAGTTTTTCTTCATTCAATTTTTTTTGGTAAAAAAACTGAATTTATTTATTGCTTTTTTAAACACTTCTTTTTATCATGTATTTTAGTTAATTGTATTTTATTATTATTATTATTAAATATAATCAACTTAAATATTATATTTTTAGATGATAGTTTTTCCTCGTGCAATTTATTTTGGTAAAAAAACTAGATTTATTTTTGTTTTTTTAATATTTTTTTCTCCTCTTCCTTCATGAAAGAATAGAAAATGTGATCTAAAATATTTAAAGCAAAAATAAATCCAAAAAGTTGCATATAGTATCATTTTTTAAAATTAATTATATTTAATTATTATTAATATAACAATTTAAACACTTCAAGCCAAAGGTTGTTTAGGACTTAATTTAGGACTTAGGTAGATTGGCAATGACGCTAAATTCATAATTTTCACTAAACGAAAATAGCAAGACTTCATTTGTGGTTGGCATTTTTCTAAATTCAAATTTCCATTGGTAGAATTGCCGAGTGTTAACGGTAATGTTGACGTTGTATAAATCAAATCATTTAGAAAAAGCGAAGGGACCCCCAAATTATAGGGGCATTCCAAATTTGCTTTGGAACTCTAACGTTATAGTTTGACTAGCCGCACACAAGAATCGACTATTCCGTTAGATGACCTAGCTAACTTTAGTATCTTTAGAAAGGATAAACATTATATTAATATATGAAAATAAATAAAGATAATATCTCTTCCTTCTAATTCTCTAGTACTATTGAGATAAATGGAGCAATTAAATATAGTTTAATTAAATAGAGCAATTACATGCAATTGATAGTTCGAAATTATGAGGTTTGAGATTTAAGTGAATTTGAGACATGTTTTTACTTAGAGCTAGCTATTAAATAAGCATTTTCTAAGATAATATAAAAGAATTGGAATTGCTTATCTCAAGTGTAGTCTTGTAAGACAATGAATTATTATTTTGTGGTTTAAATTGGTGCTTTGATATTATGTTTAACCTTATAATATTATAATAGATAGTAAATTAAATTTGTATTATTATGGGATAAAGTTGATCTTATTGGATTTCATGATGTAAATAAAATTTTGTAAGTAGAATTGATTAGTGTTGTGTAATATGAATTCAAAAGGTCTTGTAATTTGGAAATTGACTCATTTTATATTTTTGAGTATATAAGAAATTACAACAAAGAACTAGTGGTGTTTACAAACACCTTTGAGGAGCTTGCTAACTGAGGGGTGTGTTCTACTTTGTCAAGCCTCTAGACAAACCAATTCAATGGCTTGCATGAGAAAAGATCAATATTAGAAATCAACCATGGTATGCATATGTCTTTACATATGAAGATGTTGATGTATTATTGATGACCTTACAACTAGCAAATATAACCTCTATATAAAATATGTTGAGATGTATTGAGGCGTTTAATTTTTCATCATTCAACTTTAATAAAAATTAAAGTTGAGAAAATTCAACGCCTCGATATATCTCGACATATTTTATATAGAGTTTATATATGCTACTAGCATTCGTGACGCATGTAACACATTGAATAAAATAATATGATTAGTGTTATGATTAGGGTTACAGATTATAACATGGTTAGGGTTAGCATTAGGGTTTGGGTTTGGTTTAGATTTTATTATTATGACTAGGGTTAGGGTTTAGTGTTAAGGTTGGGTTTATGGTCACGGTTAGGGTTTAATGACAGGATGAGAATTATGTTAGGGTTAGGGGTAGAATTATGGTTAGAATTAGAGTTTGGATTATAATTATAATTGGTTTTGGGTTAGGAATAGGGTTTTGGTTAGTGTTAAGGGTAGGGTAGGAATTATTGTTAGGGTTGGGATTTAGGGGTATGGTGAGGATTTATATTTTGGTCAGGGCTATTGTTTGGGTTAGGTTTAGGGTCAAGGTTAGGATTAAGGTCAAGATTAGTATGAGGGTTAGGATTTGGTTTAGGTTTATGATTATGGTTAGGATTATAGTTAGAGTTAGGGTTTAGTGTTATACATTGAATAATTTAATATGATTAGGGTTAGAATTTAAGGTAGGTTTTCATCATGGTTTTAGGGTTAAGGCTAAGATTAGGGTTAGTATATAGGATTAGGGTGTTGGAAATCTATTGGGAAATGTGATGCTGAGAGGGGGGTGAATCAGATATCACTTATTAATCCATTTAAACATTACTGAAAACTTGCATAGCATTATCACAGACTTCATCAAAGTAATGAAACTAATAAGCTAAACATCATTCATGAAAGTGTTCATAACACAGTAACTTGGTTACCCAGAAACCCTTGAAAGGTAAAACTGGGGTGGGGATGACACCCACAAATCTTCAATACTGCAGTATAAAGTTTGTCTGTTATGGCTACAAATTTGATCACAAAATATGATCTACCCTATGAAGGGTCTACCCTATTAAGAGCTTAAAGACTTATACAATCTACCTTGCAAAAGGATTTAAGACTTACAACTAAGTAAGCACTCAGTTAAGAGATTACATAAGGTCTCTTAAAACCACTCTGTTAAGAGATTTACCATGATACACTTGTTAGAATGTTTCAGTACCTGATCCTTTGGTCTGCACTGTATGTTGATTACAGATCTTCTCTTTCCAGTATTGATTTGATCTTATCTATCAAGTTTATCTTTGTTTTTTCCTTCACTGCTTTACTTTGTTTCACTCGGTCACTGAACTCTATCAGAATACTTCACTAATCTGAATATATTCTCTCTTATCTGTTCATTCCTCTCATTCCTTTCACATCCACACACACACACACACATCTATTAAGGTTCATATCTCATCTTATATAGACAACTGAATTCCTCCAAGTTTTGAGATCTACGATCCAGATTAACTCATTTTGCCGCTTAACCTTTCCCTAATTCTGATTGGCTCCAAGTGTTGCATAGGGATCAATGATTACAAAATAGAACTGTAATCACCTCTGTGATTTCCTCAAAAAATAGTAAACAAAATATGAATGTCAGCGAAAACATTTTACCTAGGTGATTGTGCCATAACAAACACATATGTTAATTCTGGCTTGCTCAACATTCGATATCTCTGGCAATTGGCATTCACTATTATTTATACTCTGGTGCTCGACATTGTCTTATTTACATAACTCGGCAAAAACTCACTCGGCTAATACAAAAGTACTCGGTGACCATTGGTTTACTCGGCAGTGACTATTGCTCGGTAAATGTACATTACATGACTTAGCCTATACATGATGACTCGGTCGTAGTGATGACCAACCAACATTGCCTAGATAATGACTAAGTGTAAGACACTAATAGACAACAAAACAGGGATCTACATAGGGTTGGGATTACAATTAGAGTTTAGTATTATGCTTTAGATTTTGGTTAGAACTATGGTTAGGTTTATTTCTTGCATCATTATTCTAGGGTTAGGACTTGGGTTATGTTTGGGGTTAGGATTATTGTAATGGTTAGAGTTTAGGGTTAGGATTGTGTTTAGTGTTAGGGTTTAGGTTTATGGTTTTGATTATGATTAGGGTTATGGTTAGGATTGGTATTTGGGTTAGGGTTAGATTTAGGATTATGGATATGGTTTAGGTTTAGAGTTATGGCTAAAATTATTATTAGGTTTAAGGTTTATATCATGATTAGGATTAGGGTTTGGGTTATGGTTAGAGTTATGGTAATAGTTATTGTTAGGATTTTAGTTAGGGGTGAGATTATGGTAGAAATTAGGGTTTTTATAATGATTGGGTCTAGGATTTGGTGTATGGCTTGGAAGAGGTTTGGGATTAGGTTAGTCGTGGTTGGTATCAGTTGCATTTGGTAAAAGTGACTAATGAAGGTTTTCCAACTAACACATCAGATTTTATTACACAAGAAAAAGTTATTGTTATTTATGGTTATAGTGGCAGAAAGATAATTATATATCTCAATTTTGTTAAATTTAAATTAATTGAATTAAATATTTCTTTATTCATAAGGTGAAACTTCTTGTTTTCAAGAAGGATAATTTTTATATTAATATTAGCAAAGCCTTATAAAAAAATTCACAAAAATCCTCTAAACTTCCAAGGATTTGCAAAAGATATACAACACCTCTAAAAATATAGTTTACTTATTGTAAAAAATTAATTAAAAGAAAACAAAAAAAATATAAACATGAATTATATTAAAGATATCAAATGTAAACAATCCCTGAAATAAGGGCCAAAAAAGAAGAGATAAGGATAAGGGGGAAAATAGGAATAAAAGTGAAAAAACATGTAAGAGGATAGTATTGCGCTGAAAATATCCACATGACTGGAAAAAAATATAGGCAAAGAAGCTGACAATTTTCTAGCATAAAAATTATTTTTTAGGGAGCAAAGCTCCCACAAATAACTTATCGGCTAACATACGTAA
Source organism: Chamaecyparis obtusa (assembly GCA_027943335.1). Lineage (NCBI taxonomy): Eukaryota > Viridiplantae > Streptophyta > Pinopsida > Cupressales > Cupressaceae > Chamaecyparis > Chamaecyparis obtusa. Next base: position 159,504 of record BSBK01000162.1, read on the forward strand.
AAAAATCTTTGATAATCCTCAAGTTCCTTTTTGTTATCTTCTTCATTTCTCTCTGCATATTCATCAATCCTCACATTTGCACTTTCAACAATTTTGTTAGTAGACTTATTCAAACATTTATATGTTTTTCTCTTCGATGAATAACCTAGGAATATACCTTCATCACCTTTTGAGTCAAACTTTCAATTTCTAGCATATTTCAGTATGTAATACCTACTTCCAAAGATTTTAAAGTAACTTACATTTGGTGTATGCCCATACCAAAGTTCATAAGGGGTCTTATTGGTTCCTTTCTTCAACTATACTTGGTTAAGTGTGTAGAAAACAATACTAATGGTTTCTCTCTAGAATGTTTGTGCAACTTCTTTGTCAATCAATAGTGTTCTAGCACAATCAAATATATATCTATTCCTTCTCTCAGCTATACCATTTTGTTGTGGAGTCCTCGGTGTAGATATACTTGTCTTTTGATTCCATTTTCATTGCATAAGATAGTAAATTCATTAGAGATAAATTCACCTCCTCTATCTGATCTTAGACATTTCAGTTGTTTACCCGTTTCCTTTTCAAATCTAGCTTTATACCACTTGAACATTTGGAATGCATCAAAATTCTCTTTTAGAAACATAACCGACATCATTCTTGAAGTCATCAACAAACAAAATGAAATACTAATCTCCATAATAGCTTTGAATTTTCATAAGACCATAAAGGTCAGTATGAAATAATTCCAAAATACCATTAGATGAGTAAGACTTGCTTATAAAACTTAATTTTGTCATCTTACCAATCTGACATTCCTTGCATATCACAATACCAGGTTTTCTTAATTTTGGTAGACCTCTGTCGACTCTATTCTTTTTGCTCACTTTAATCATGTTATAAAAATTTACATGACAAAGTCTTTTATGTCATAGCCATACATCTTCAACTTTAAAAATAAGCAACTATTTGTACTAGTATCAAGATAAAATAGATTACCTTTAGATTGTTCACCAGCTCCAATAAGATCTCCATCAGTATCATAGATCTTTACTTTTCTATTTTGAAATTCTAGTCGGTGGCCAGTGTTGTTCAATTGAGAAACACTCAACAGATTATAGTTCAATCTTTTAACCCAGTATGTATCATCACATCTCATATTTTCATTCAATACAATTGGCCCTTTACCTTTAACTCCATCATACTTTTCTAGGTTCTCATACTTATCAATATCACCAGTCATATGATGTGAACATCCATTATCTATTATCCATGGGTCAACTTTACTTACATGAGAAATAAGAGTTTTTTCTTCTTCAGACTTTTCTTCTTCTGAATCATCCTTCACAACAACATAGAGAACTTCATATCCTTCCTTTGTATCATCAGATTCATCATTGGTCACACATTCCTCAGCTAGGTAGAAAGACTTATTTCCTTTATCCTTGTAGTCTCTAAACCTTCGGTATCGGTTCTCCTTCTTATCACTTTTCTCACTCCTATCATTGTCAAGACATCTAGATGCAATGTGGCCAATCTTATTGTAATTAAAACATTTCAAGGGTAATTTACCTTTGTAATTCCCTTTCTCTTCTTGTTATTTCTCTTCAGTTAGGATACTATCATATTCACTTCTAGATGAACTATTGTGAATCTCTTTGTCTTTTCTTGATGTTCCAATGCTTAGAGACGACTTGAATGCAGTTTCAATAGTCGGTAGACTATTATCACAATCACTTAACTCAAATGCAGTCAACTTACCGATTAGGGCTTCAAGAGTAACAAAATTATTTGGTATGGATCTCAGTTCTTGAATAGTAGATACTCTAATAGCATACTTGGAAGAAAGAGTTCGTAGAATTCTACTTACCACTTCTTCATTAGTCAATGTTCCACCAGCACCTCTACTGGCACTAACAACTTCCTTGATTCTAAAACTATATTGGGCAATGTTCTCTTCATCCTTCATTCTCATTTCATCATATTTTTCTCTGAGAGTATCAACCTTAGTTTTTTTTACATGTGGATCTCCTCCATAAATATGTGTAAGCCTATCCCAGATCTCTTTTGAATTAGCATAGTCCTTAACATCATTGAATTTAGCATCGGTTAGGGAAGAAGAAATTTCTATCATTACTGAGTTGTGTTCCTATTTTCTCTCATTTGATCAGTTGTCATGGGTCCAGGAGGCAGTGGAGTATAATCATTATCCAAAAGATTCAGTGTGGATTCTCCAATCCTAGATAGATACAACCTTATCCTACTTTTCCATGTTGAGAAACTGATGAAGGGTGCTCCCCTTAATACCACAAACACATAACAGAAATAGAGAAACAACAACAATATGCAAGAACAGAAAATTGGCTTCTTATTATCTCCACAAATGTGGAATTACAAACTTTCGGAATTACAATATGCAAAGCCACATGGGCATTCCCTTACAATATTCTGTAGGACAAAGCCTCAAATTATTACCCAGATCTACTACCCAGAACTATTGTGAACTGCCTAAGACAACAATACAGCCTTCCTTATATAGGCAATTTCCACCTCCCGAGAAGGTTCCAGAAATTTAGCCCTAAGGGCCGACCAAACTTAGAATTATTTTATTTTTCAATTTATTACATCAAAGTCGGCTCAAGATAACCTTTGAAACCCGAACAAAAATTTTGAAGAAAATTATTTTTCGCTATTTCGGGTGGCCCAACTTCCGAAGACCATAAGTCATCACCAGTTGACCCGATCGGCTATTATAACCCCATTTCAGAAACACCACAAAGTGCTCTACAGGCTTGACTAGCGCAAGCGCTCGTCACCCAAATTTTTGACCTCATCCGGGGCCTCTAAAGCCTTCAAAACTGAGTTCAAAGTTTCTGTACCCTGCTGCCAATACCGAAAATCCTCAATATCTTCCAATATACACTTGATCTGGCAATGAAACTTTACTGGCAGACTTATATGACCAAAATGAACCTCCAAGAAAGAAATTAGATCATTCTGAGCACAGATGAAAATTACCAAAAATAGTAACTTTCCATAAATAGCAGCTCTGCACAGGATAGCCCTTATTGAACTATTTTTTTTGGGTGATGCAAGATTGCTCTTACACCCAGGATGCTCCTGCATCAGACACCCGGGGTAATTTGAGAAGTGACCCTATCACGACTCAGGTGTGCAGAGGAAAACCAAGACGGCTAACCTCCTCCTTTGTCAGCCATGATGAATCTTCAACAGGTCGTCCTTTCCACTTGACCAGATATTCTTCATATGTCCTGTTCCTTGTGCTTCTGCCAACACGACTGTCCAGTATATCTTCGATCTCCTTAGTGTCTGAACTAGTTGCTGGAATACTCCACTGTGCTGCTGTGATCTCATCTTCAACACCTCCTTCATGATACTCTGTCAGATCTGAAATGTTAAACACTGGTGAAATATTTAGCTCAGTAGGCAATTCTACCTCATATGCATTTCCTGAATCATGTTTCTTCAGTATCCTACATGGTCTAAACTTCTTCATTTTCAGCTTGTTATATGTACCAACTAGAAACCGCTCCTTCCGCAAATGAACCATGACTTCATCACCAACCTGAAATTCCTTATACCTCCTTTTCTCATCTGCCTGAGCCTTATACTGTGCGTTCATCTTGGTAATATGCTTCCTCACCTCCTCATGGATGTTCTTCAAGTGTTCTACAAAATCCTCAGCTTCAGCACTACTTATTTCTCCTTTATCTATCTTCCTCAATTCAGATGCATTTCTTGGACTACTTCCATATACAATCTGGAATGGTGATTTACCAGTGCTTCTATTGACAGAATTATTGTATGCAAATTCTGCCTGTGGTAAAATCAAATCCCATCCTGTTGGCTTATCTCCAACCAAGCATCTCAGTAGATTTCCCAAACTTCTATTCACCACCTCTGTCTGTCCATCAGTCTGTGGATGATGTGATGAGCTGAACTTCAAATCTGTCTTCAACTTCTTCCACAATGTCCACCAAAAATATCCAACAAACTTAGTATCTCGATCTGAAACTATGGTCTTTGGCAAGCCATGTAGTCTCACTACTTCTCTGAAAAACAATTTTGCTACATGAACAACATCATTAGTCTTCTTGCAGGGAATGAAATGTGCCATCTTTGAAAATCTGTCAACCACCACAAAAATGAATCATGTCCCCACTGTGTCCTTGGTAAACCAAGAACAAAGTCCATACTGATATCCTCCCAAGGCTTCTCTGGTATAGGTAATGGCTGATACAACCCCGTATTCTGCTTCACTCCTTTCGCCATCTGACATACTCTGCAACTCTGTACAAAATTCTGGACATCTTGCTGCAACTGTGGCCAATAATAATTCTCACTAACCAAACCAAGGGTTTTATCACGACCAAAATGTCCAGCCAATCCTCCGCTATGCTTCTCCTTGATGAGATTCTCCCTCATAGAACTTCGTGGAATGCACAACTGACTCCCTCTGAATAGCATATCATCTTGGATGATAAAATCCAGCCATTTCGTCCTGTCTAGAGTAATAGGTTCTGTACAAGCTTTCCAAGCTTCACCAAAATCAGGATCCTCTGGATATAAATTCTTGAGTTCCTTGAACCCAACCACCTCAATCTGCATCTCTGTCAGCAATAGTTGCCTTCTACTAAGAGCATCTGCAACCCTGTTAGACTTTCCACTCCTGTGTTTCAAAACAAATGTATAACTCTGCAAAAACTCAACCCATTTCAAATGCCTTTGATTCAATTTTCCTTGACTATTCAAATATTGCAAAGCTTGATGATCGGTATACAAAACAAACTCCTTAGGAAGTAGATAATGTCTCCACTTCTTTAATCCCTGAACTATAGCATAAAATTCTTGATCATAAACAGAATACTTCCTCTTGGCATCATTTAACTTCTCACTGAAATAAGCAATAGGTCTACCTTCTTGGCTCATAACAGCTCCTATTGCAGTAGCACTAGCATCACAATCTACTTGAAACACCTTATTAAAATCTAGAAGTGCTAAAACTGGTTGTTCTGTAACTTTTTGTTTCAACAATTGAAAACTCTTTTCTGCCCCATTAGTCCACTTAAACTCTTTTCTATCCGCTCTCATTGTTTCAGTCAAGGGTCCACAAATACTGCTAAAATTTTTGATAAACTTTCTGTAAAAGCTAGCTAGACCATGAAAAGATCTTACCTCAGTAGCACTCCTCGGAGTAGGCCATTCAAGGATAGCCTGTACCTTCTCTGGGTCCATTTTTAGACCTTCTGCTGAAACTACAAATCCCAAATACACCAACTCTTTCTTCACAAAACTGCACTTCTTCAAATTAATCAACAATTTCTCTTCTCTCAACTTCTCAAATACCATACGAATATGCATCATATGCTCATTCAATGTCTTACTAAAGATCAAAATATCATCTAGGTAAACAATGACAAACTTACCCAGAAATTCTTTCAGAACCTCATTTATGAGCCGCATGAAAGTGCTCGGTGCATTGGTTAGCCCAAAAGGCATGACTAACCACTCATATAGTCCTTCCTTTGTCTTGAAGGCAGTCTTCCATTCATCTCCTTCTCTGATCTGAATCTAATGATATCCACTTTTCAGATCTATCTTTGAGAAATACACAGCTCCACTCAAACAGTCCATAATATCATCCATTCGTGATAATGGAAACTTGTACTTGATTGTGATCTTGTTTATTGCCCTAGAATCTATACACATCCTCCATTCTCCATTTTTCTTTGGTGCTAATACTGCTGGTACAGCACAGGGACTCAGACTCTCACGGATCAATCCTTTCTGTAACAGTTCATGTACTTGTCTGTTCAACTCCTCACTTTCTGCAGGTGTCATTCTGTGTGCTGCCTTATTCGGCAAACTCGCTCCTGGGATCAAGTCCATCTGATGACCGATCTTCCTGACTGGTGGTAATCCATCAGGCACGTTATTGGATACAATATCCTGAAACTCATTCAACAAATCTGCAACTTCTACAGGAACATCTTCTACTTCCTCTTTACTAGCTTTTGGAATTAAAGCAAAACATACATGCTCATGCCTCATACCATCTAGGAAATTTCTTCCATCAACAAAAGTTATCCTTGCATTACCACATACCTTTTCTTCAGTCTCCTTCAATGGTTTTAGCTTATGTTGCACTCCATCCTTTGTCAGGGAATAGGTATTCGCACGACCATCATGTATAGCACATCTGTCAAACTGCCACAGTCTACCCAATAACATATGACATGCATCCATAGAGATGATATCACATAGTACCTCATCTTGGTACCCTCCGATCTTGAACTTTACCAGGCACTGTTCACTGACCATGACCTTGTGGTCATCCTGCACCCAGGCAATCCGATATGGATGTGGGTGTTTCTGTCTCTTGAGCTTCAACTTTGTCACCATCTCTTCTGACACCAAATTGTTAGTGCTTCCACTATCGATAATCACATCACAGCATTTACCCTCACACTTGCATCGAGTGCGAAATAGGCTCCTCCTTTGTTCAGGTTCATTCTCACCACTCAACAAGACTCTTCTGTTAATTAGCATTTCTCCTCTTTCAGCATCTTCAGAATTTGATGATCTAGCATCTTCATCTACATGTGCAATTCTGGCCTGGCCTTCATTTCTCCTGTCTGTTCTGCCTTGGCACTGAGGACATTCAAATGCCCTATGACCTTCTTCTCCACAGTGAAAACATGTTCCACGGAAGCCTCCTCTTCCAGATCCTTGTCCTCTTCCTCTTCCTCTTTGATCTCTATTACTCTGATCCTGAAAATGATTGGAATTATTTCCTCTCTGATTCTGACTGCTACTGGCCTCATCCTTCTTTTTCGAATCTTCATTTCGGCCACCATATGACCGTCCGCCAGATCTTCCACCACGACCTCTTCCGTTTTGTCTGCTCTCAAACTTCTTGTTCAACTTTTCCTCTACTTTTAGGGCAAACTGGTATGCCTCTTCAATACTGTTCATTCGAACCAGATTCAGCTCCTCCTGAATGCTTGGCCTTAACCCATTAAGGTATCGGGCAACTTTCTCCTTATCAGCTTCTGCATGGCCTGTTCTGATGAGAAGTCGGTAGAACTCCTCTGTATACTCCTGAACAGATCTTCCTGCTTGCTTCAAACTCTGCATTTTCTTTAGTAGGTCAAGCTCATAATCAACAGGAATGAACTGTCGCTTCAATTTATCCACCATCCGATCCCATCTCGTGATTTTATCTTTCCCTCTTTTATTTCACTCTAATTGAATTTCTTGCCACCAGATCTTTGCATGACCTTTCAATCTAGCCTTCGCAAATTTGACCCTATCAGGATCCTCAACATCTTCGTACTCAAAATATTCCTCACATTCATTGATCCAGTCGATCAATTCCTCTGGGTTAAGATTTCTAGAAAATGTAGGAACCTCAATCTTAGGTCTTTTCCCAATCTTGGAAATCGCCCGAAAAAGTCTTTCTTCCTCCTGGTTCACAATTTCAACTTCTCCTTCTTGATATTCTTCTTCGGCTTCATCCTCGCTTTCGTCTCTGACATTAAGATTCATTCCTCTGCGAATCTCTTCTTGCAATACTCGCACTTGTCTCTGTAGCTCTCTAACCTCAGGTGTCACAACACCAGCTCTTTTGCCACGTTCCCTTCATGGAGGCATTTTCGCGATGCGCGCTGAAACCCTAGCCACGGTCCTGGTGCAAACTGCCTCACAGTCGGCGATCTATTTACACACTCAAGAACTCCTGCTCTGATACCACTTGATGAAGGGTGCTCCCCTTAATACCACAAACACATAACAGAAATAGAGAAACAACAACAATATGCAAGAACAGAAAATTGGCTTCTTATTATCTCCACAAATGTGGAATTACAAACTTTCGGAATTACAATATGCAAAGCCACATGGGCATTCCCTTACAATATTCTGTAGGACAAAGCCTCGAATTATTACCCAGATCTACTACCCAGAACTATTGTGAACTGCCTAAGACAACAATACAACCTTCCTTATATAGGCAATTTCCACCTCCCGAGAAGGTTCCAGAAATTTAGCCCTAAGGGCCGACCAAACTTAGAATTATTTTATTTTTCAATTTATTACATCAAAGTCAGCTCAAGATAACCTTTGAAACCCAAACAAAAATTTTGAAGAAAATTATTTTCTGCTATTTCGGGTGGCCCAACTTCCGAAGACCATAAGTCATCACCAGTTGACCCGATCGGCTATTATAACCCCATTTCGGAAATGCCACAAAGTGCTCTACAGGCTTGACTTGTGCAAGCGCCCGTCACCCAAATTTTCGACCTCATCCGGGGCCTCTAAAGCCTTCAAAACTGAGTTCAAAGTTTCTGTACCCTGCTGCCAATACCGAAAATCCTCAATATCTTCCAATATACACTTGATCTGGCAATGAAACTTTACTGGCAGACTTATATGACCAAAATGAACCTCCAAGAAAGAAATTAGATCATTCTGAGCATAGACGAAAATTACCAAAAATAGTAACTTTCCATAAATAGCAGCTCTGCACAGGATAGCCCTTATTGAACTCAAAAATAGAAATATTTTTTTTGGGTGATGCAAGATTGCTCTTACACCCAGGATGCTCCTGCATCAGAAACTTTCCTTGTTTAACTTAGGTCCTTATCTCCTATACATCTTCAAACCTTTTACTCAAGTCTTTCAAACTTATCTCTTTAGAGTACTAAGCTAGGTGAACCCACAATAGTGGGTTACACTTTTTTGCCTGAATGGACACTAAACTCTACATTTTGAGAAAAACTTTCAGATTTGGATGCATATTGCCATTGAACCGTTCAAAATTGGACGATGAAGTAAATTAGAGTCTTTTAAGATTTTCTGTCTAGATTCTAAATATTTTTTTTTTTTTTTTTTTTGAATTTATTTGAATACTTTTTTCTTTCTCCCATGAAAACTGGTATGGTGCTGAAAACATCATTTTCAAATAGTAACATTATTTTCATAAAGCATAACTTTTTTTGTAAAATAGATATGAATGTGATTCTTTCGAATTTAGTTTCATAACATCCATACATAGGGCATGCAATTGGTTTGATGACATTATCACGATTATTGCATATTTTATTAATGTTTAAAGTTGACTAAACCATAATTTTGACATACCTTAACTACATATCTTATAACTTGTTGTGTGTTTATCGAATTTCAAATATATATTTTTTGATAGAAAGTAGACTCGAATATGGAGAGCACTATTATTTTTCAAATTTTTTTTTGCTTTTTTACTATTTTTCATTGAACGTCAAACTCAGAGGTTTATATTTGATAAAAAACCTACATTCAATTAATGTCAAAAACCATACACATAATAAATTCAAAACTAGTCAAATATATAATCATTAGAAAGCTAGTTCTGAGTACTTGTTGTATGCAAAAGGACATCTTCTTATTCTTCCATTTGATCACCGCACTTGAGGCTCGAAGCCATGAAATTCTTAGAATTTCTTCATAGCTTGCAACCATGGCCTAAACCAGGTACTTTCGATCAAAACTTTTGGGTTTCGATCGAAAGTACTTTCATGTTTAATACAATTTTTAGCCATAACTAAACTACTTTCAATAGAAAGTAAGTTAGTTTCGATCAAAAGTCAACTTTGACTTTCGATAGAAACCCATATCGGCCTATTTGGTGTCATTTCGGGTTAATAACGATTACATATAAATAAATGTATATTTTTTTCATTTCATTAATCTGAAAGCTGTAAAATAATTCACATTTAGGAGAAGGAGGACATTTTGGCATGGAACAATTTTCTAAGTTGTGATGGGAAATAAAAAGAGAAGGCTAAACAAGAGTACACGACATTATTCAGAAGAGGCTGAACAAAGACTACGTGAAGAATCACGAAAAAGATATTATCATAGGAAACAAGGTATGTCTAAGTTGTTTCTCTCTAAATATTTTAAGTTGATGGTCAAGACTTGTCTTAATGTTCATCATGTAAATGTGATATTGTAATACCTAATTTTAGAGCTAATTAGACCTAATAAGACTAATTATTATCAATTAGGACCTATGAAGACTAATTAGAGGTCTAACTAGACCTAACTAGACCTATTAGGACCAAGTGGACCTAACTAGGACCTATTAGGACTTGTTAGTCTGACCAATTAGATGTATTAGGACCTATTAGGTCCAAATAGACCTAACTAAACCTAGCTAGACCTATTAGGACCAATTAGACAGGTAACTAGACCAATTAGGACCAATTCGACAGGTAACTAGACCAATTAGGACCAATTCGACCTAACTAGGACTTATTAGGACCTATTAGACCAATTATGACCAATTACTTGACCTATTAGGACCTATTAGGACCAATTAGACAAGTATTAGTCCTTGACCAATTAGAGGTTTAACTATCTACTAATTAGACCTACCTAGACAAGTATTATGACCTATTAGGACCTATTAGACCTAACTATGACCTATTAGTGCCTATTAGACCTAATTAGATCTGACTAGGACCTATTAGGACCAATTAAACCTAATTAGGACCTAATTAGACCCAATTAGACCCAATTAGGACCTAATTAGACCCAATTAGACCTAATTAGACCCAGTTAGACCTATTAGGACCAATTAGGACCAATTAGAACTAATTAGGACCTAATTAGACTGAATTAGAACCAATTAGAACCAATTAGGACCTAATATGACCTATTAGAACCAATTAGGACCTAATTAGACAAGTAATTAGACCGATTAGACTCAATTATAACCAATTAGGACCTAATATGACCTATTAGGACCCAATTAGACTTAATTAGACCAATTAGGACCTAATTAGACTTAATTAGACCAATTAGGACTAATTAGTCCACCTAATTAGACCTAATTAGAACCAATTAGGACCTAATATGACCTATTAGGATCCAATTAGACTCAATTAGAACCAATTAGCACCTAATTAGACTCAATTAGGACCAATTAGACCTAATTGGGACCTAATTAGACCCAATTAGCCCCAATTAGGACCCAATTAGACCTATTAGGACCAATTAGGACTAATTAGAACCAATTAGGACCAATTAGAACTAATTAGGACCTAATTGGACTCAATTAGAACCAATTAGGACCTAATTAGACTCAATTAGAACCAATTAGGACCTAATATGACCTATTAGGACCTAATGTAACGCCCCGTCAGGGAACCCAGGAGATTTGTAATTTGTGTTGGATGTTGTTTCGATGTAAGTAAATGGTAATTGCTTTCGCATTGTTGTTTATCTTGTATGTTAACTTTAGAAAAAAAATGTTCACCAAACTTAGTAGCAAGTTATAGGTTAAAAAAAATCACAACATAATTAAAATTTTTTTTGCAAAGTTCTTATTTTTTTTGAAATTGTTAAAAAAATATATAAATCAAAATTTATGAGGGGGGGGGGGGGGGGGGGGGGGGCGGGGACCACCACCTTTCCCCTACCCCCACACCCTCGCCTGTTGTGCGTACTTGTGCGACAAAGGGTGCTATCGCTGGCAGTACCTTGTCACGGGCCATGTGCGGTACAGTGCTTAGGCACTTAAAGCTTTTCCTTATAAGTTTTTTTTTTAATTATGTTGTGATTTTTTTAAAATTTCAAGTTTATTTAATATAAGTTTTAATTTAATTTATTTTACTTTTAATATAATTAAATTTAGTTTATTTTAATTTAAGGTTTATTAATTTATGTTGATAAATTATGATTAATTAATAAAATTAATTTTTTTGTATTAAGGGTTATTTAATTTAATTTAATTTTAGTTTAATTAAGTTGATTTTGTTTTATGTGTTGAATTAACTTAATTAAATTTAGTTTAATTAAATTAATTATTGTTGGAAATTTGGTTTGTAATTAATTAATTTGGTTTAATTAATATGGTATATTTATTTTTGTTTGATAATAGATCAATCTAGTTGATTTATTTAAATATGATTAGATGCTTGTCAATTTGGTTTTTATGGGATATATGTGCGTTCATTGAATTTGATTAAAATTAAATTATGATTTTTAATTTTTAATTCAATTTTCCTAACCATGTTATATAAACTTGATTGAATATTAGATCCAACATTTGAAAATTGATATAGACGAATGTAGAACGTTTCCTTATATAGAAACAATTATTTGCTAAATGCTTATGTATATACCAAAGTTGGCATTTTTATTTTACTGAATTCTTAGAACGTTATTAGGGAATATTCTTTTTATTAGTGGCATTAATATGCTTGTTATGTCATGATTTTTTTATCATTATTATGCGATCTATATTCTATTTGGATCATGTTCATTGAGAAGTTTAGATGCTTGTAGTCCCTTTTCAGTTCTTTAAGATGAGAATGTTATCTGCTCATTCTTGAACTATATTCTTGTACTTTATGTGATGTTGGGTATTAGAATGACCTAGGGGAAATAGAGACAGAGATCTTTGTCAGTTGGATTTGTTTTCAGCAACATGTTTGATGTGTGTTCTTATTTTGATTATCATCTATGATTCGATCTGATGGACTCTGGTTGGTTATTATCTGTTTATGGTAGCATGGTAATCATCTCAATTTCTTATGTGTGGAGCTACTTTTAGGATTGCTTGGTGGTATACCTATTTTGATATTTGTGAGATTATGAGCCTAGGGGAGGTTGAATAGGTGCATCTTAGGGGAGTGGCTTACAATAGGGGCTAGGACCCAAAGTGGTCAGTACTTGGATAACCTATCGTAAGTTATGTAATTAAGTGATAACATAGTAATTAAAATGTGTAGAGATCATTAAAAAGATAATTTAGAGTATGGTTATGATTAGAATTCCTCATTTCTATGAGAGAGTATTCTAATCCCACATGGATCATATTGAGGGTCCAGAGCCCAGAGTGGCCAGTCCAGGGTAACTCAATGCTTGAGAGTTCGGGGTCCACCGTGACTAGTCCAGGGTAACTCAAGTAGATAGACATGTGATGACACTCCCATAGCATGTAGCCTAGGTCATCTCCTGAGTTTATGTTTATGCCTCTGAATTAGTGTGTCTCACCATTCATTTTATTTTTGTAAACCTTGAGTAGAGAGCTGTTAGGATTCCTTGCTCAGTGGTTTTACCCTTGTTTTTTTTTGGTCATCCAATTGGGGTATGTGGTTATCTCCTCAGCACGGTGGGGTAGGCCTTTGTGGTTCTACACAGATGGGTGGTAGTGATTCTTTACCATTTGAGATTCGACGTCCTGGTGTCAGTGCTATTGTTACTTATATAGTTGGATGCCCTTATGATTCTTCATTGTTGGCTTCTTATCATATCTTCATTTTTGGTATCCTCTATTAGTGTATCGCATGTGATACCTAATATGATCATTGTACTTTAATGTTATATTTATTATTACATACCCTGCGACATGTGTAGTGGATGTCAGTTTATTAGTTATCATGGTTGTCCATGAGAATTGTAATACTGATGTAAGTTGTAATTGTATCATTGATGATATGGAATCTTTTCTTATCTTGCTTTAGTTGTTTTATTTGTTCTTAAGTAATTCTACGTCATGGTACCCTTGAGATTTGTAATCTATGTTAGATGTTGTTTCGATGTGAGTAAATGGTAATTGCTTCCGCACTGTTGTTTATCTTGTATGTTAACTTTAGAAAAAAAATGTTCACCAAACTTAGTAGCAAGTTATAGGTTAATCTTTCCTGGGTTCCTTGATGGGGCGTTACACCTAATATGACCAATTAGACCCAATTAGACCTAATTAGACTCAATTAGGACCTAATTAGACTTAATTAGACCAATTAGACTCAATTAGAACCAACTAGGACCTAATTAGATTCAATTAGAACCAATTAGAACCAATTAGGACCTAATTAGACTCAATTAGAACCAATTATAACCAATTAGGTCCTAATTATACTTAATTAGACCAATTAGACTCAATTAGAACCAATTAGGACCTAATATGACCTATTAGGACCCAATTAGACTTAATTAGACCACTTAGGACCTATTATGACCTATTATGACTTAATTCTAGACCAATTAGGACCAATTAGGACCTATTATGACCAATTATGACCAGTTAGGACTAATTAGGACCAATATGACCTATTAGGACCTATTATGACCGACTAGGACCAATTAGGACTAGCCATCTTGTAATTGCCACTGTCCTATCTCTTCTTCCTATGACAGGATGTGGCATTCGTAAGTGGAGACTTGATACTGATGAACATGAGAGAATATTAAATGTTATTTGAGAGAGAGATGAACCACTTGATGTGGACTAAATCACGTATAAAATATGATTTGTACTAAATTTTTCATGGGTGAGACTTGAGGTTTTCTTAGCTCCATTCTTTCCTATTGGTGCCCATAGTGAATGGAGCTTGAATTAAATTAAAAATTTATAATATAGATCTAAAAAATATCTTACAAGTGGATATGATATATTAATTATCTACCTAAATATGAAGTACTCTAACTTTGGAATATGAATGTGTGTACATTGAATTTGCATGTGTTAAATTAAGACGTGCATGTTTTAAATATAAAATCTACTTGAAGTACAACAACATTAAATTAAAAGTATGTGCACAACTATTATCAAATGTACATTTAAATATAAGTAAGATTCAATCAAACATCTAGGTCTCAATTATATAGCTCACATGTGTCAAATTTACATCATTCATAACTTTCATAAACATGTACAATCAAACATCATTCATGTGTTGAATCAAACACATGTACATATAAATTTAAAACATAAAATTCATATATAATCCAACATGTACACATGTAAATTTAAATTAAACACATGTATGTAATCTATTGAAAGTATTGAAAATTTACATTTATAAATTTGAAATCACATGAACTCATGAAGAATTAAACATGTATACAAGTTCATCACACATGCACATGTATCTAGAGTGAAAGTATATATATATATATATATATATATATATATATATATATATATATATATATATATATATATATATATATATATATATATATATATATATATATATATATATATATATATATATATGCATGAAACATCAATCATGTGTAGATCAAGTACTGTAAATATGAAACTATTGGATATTGCTAATGCATGGAGAGGTGATTGAGACATTTAATATATTTAATCACTACGTTACTAAATAGGCACTCATACTATTGTCATTTGTGTTTTGTCATTGATGTCAACATATGTTTCTGTGAGGAGATCAGACTGGTTATCACAGTATACAGATGTCTCAGATGCTGCGAAGTTAGATGAGAGTTCGAGAGGATGTTGTGATCTTATATCCAAGATCACATCATGTAATGTTTCATATTGGATGAGTTGCATATGTTTTGGTGAAGACTGTTCACTGACTGTGACAGTGAGAAATGACAGAGTTAGTCTTTGTGTTTTGTGTATAGATTACAGGTGATATGGAATTAGTGCATGTGAACTTTAGAGATGAAAGATAGAGTATTAAAGAATGTTCTATGAACTGCGCAAGGTATGAAATGCAGGATGACGTTAGCTATGGTGTGTACTCTGGAAGGTGATCTATTTGGAAGCCAACTACAAAGATGTAGTGTGTATGATGGATGGAAAACTTGAATTAAGGATGTCAGTCCTTAATTATTGTAATGTAATCATTGTATACTTGTTCTAGATACCATGTGTATCTTAGAAAGGGTTTATGTAATTGTTTGTAATTAGGAAAGCCTTATGGGCCGACCTGATTATGAGAATTGTAATAAGGTATAAATGAAAGGTCTTTTCTTTGGAAAAGATATGGATGAGTAAAAGATGATATAGAGAGGTTGTGAAAGTTGTGAGCTTGTGTCTGTTGTATGTAGAGAAGAGGTTTGTTGGTGGACTTCATTGGAATTGATCAAGAAAAGATAGTTGCTACCAAATAGTTCAAAAGATTGTGTATTTCTTCATATACACTTGTGTTGCAAACAATGAGTTTTGAAGGTGGACTTAACCTTCTTTGGGTAGTGAGCCTTGGGTAGTGAGCCCTCCCTTTTGTTCTTGACTCCTAATAGGGTCTATCCTCTAACAAGAACTATGTATTGTAATGTTTCAATAAGCTCCTAACAGGGCTATATCTTCTAACAAGGATAACTATACTCTCAGTACATCATTTGTGGGTGCTAATTCCCACCGAGGTTTTTACCTTTAACAGGGTTTCCCCGAGACCAAAATATTGTGCTATTGTGTTGGCATTCATTGTGTTCATTGGATATGATATTGCTGTTATTTAAAGTTTAAAGTTTAATAATCTATCATACAACTAATTCACCCCCCCTCTTAGTTGTATTGTGGACTGTTCTTCCTAACAATTGGTATTAGAGCAAGTGGTCCTTAGAGAGAAAGCTTAACAGCTTGAGGTGATTCTTGAGATGGCATACTATAGGAAGGATAGTCTGAAATTTGATCCTGAAAACTTTGACAGTTGGAAGAACAAAATGTGAACTCACCTATTTTTTTTTGGGATTGACTATTGGTTGATTACAAGGAACAAGGTGGCTATAAAGATCGAAGATGAATTGATAACAACTATTGAGGATGAAAAGAAGATATTTTCACTTAACATGATTGCAAGAGAAGAACTGATCAACGCACTTTCTGAAGGAGAGTTTACTGAAGTTAAAGACTTGGATTCAACATACCTGATTTGGGAAAGATTAGAAGCACTATATGAGGGAGACAAGTATACCAAACAAGCGAAGTTGTAAAACTAGAAGACAAAGATGGAGAAGTTGAAAATGAATGAGGATGAAAGCATTAGGGCCTATGTTCAAATGGTTACAAAAATTGTAGTTGGAATTAGAAACTGTGGAGGTACTTATGATGAAGATGAAGTTATTGCAAAGATCCTTATATCCTTGACACCTACTTACAAGTTCAAGGCTATGTCTATTCAAGAAACTATACCTCGGACTTGGAACTTTAATAGAGAGATGTTGAAAGCTAACTACCTTTGAAGCTACAAAATTAGGAGAGGTTGTACCTAAAGTTGAATCTACATTTAAGGCATCTGCACACAAGAAATCATCTGCACTTCCGAGCACCAACAAAGAAGACCTAAAAGAAGAGGTTGGTGAGTATGCTGACATCCAAAATTTGATCCTAAAAACTTTGACAGTTGGAAGAACAAAATGTGAACTCACCTATTTTGTTTGGGGATTGACTATTGGTTGATTACAAGGAACAAGGTGGCTATAAAGACCGAAGATGAATTGACAACAACTATTGAGGATGAAAAGAAGATATTTTCACTTAACATGATTGTAAGAGAAGCACTGATCAACACACTCTTTGAAGGAGAGTTTACTGAAGTTAAAGAATTGGATTCAGCGTACCTGATTTGGGAAAGATTAGAAGCACTATATGAGGGAGACAAGTATACCAAACAAGCGAAGTTGCAAAACAAGAAGACAAAGATGGAGAAGTTGAAAATGAATGAGGATGAAAGCATTAGGGCCTATGTTCAAATGGTTACAAAAGTTGTAGTTGGAATCATAAATTGTGGAGGCACTTATGATGAAGATGAAGTTATTACAAATATCCTTAGATCCTTGACACCTACCTACAAGTTTAAGGCTATGTCTATTCAAGAAACTATACCTCAGACTTGGAACTTTAACAGAGAGTTGTTGATTGCAAAGCTAACTACCTTTGAAGCTGTAAAATTAGGAGAGGTTGTACCTAAAGTTGAATATGCATTTAAGGCATCTGCACACAAGAAATCATCTACACTTCTAAGCACCAACAAATAAGACCTAAAAGAAGAGGTTGGTGAGTATGCTGACGAATGGGAACAGATAATGGTAGAAGAAAGAAAGATGGATGAACTTGTTGCACTGATTGCTAGAAGAGAAAAAAGAGGTAAGGGAAAGTTTGAAGGCAAGTTACCCTTGAAATGTTTCTCATGCAATAAGGTAGGTCATTTAGCATCTAGATGTCCTACAAGAGTTCCTAAGTACAAACTTAATTATGAAAAGATTAAAAGAGACAAAAAATGTTATTATGCTAGTGAAGGCATCTCTGATGATGATGATTTAGATTGTGAAGAGATTGGATTTGTTGCTATTAGAGATGAACTAGTGCATGAGGAAAAAGCTTTAGTATCTCACGTTGACAAGAAAACTGAATGGATAATAGACAGTCGTTGTTCTCATCATATGACTAGAGATAAGAACAAGTTTGTTAAATTAGTAAAGTATGATGGTGGTGTTGTGAGGTTTGGGGAAAATCTTCCTAAATCTATCATAGGAGTAGGATTTATTACTCTGGATGGAAAGACTAATACAGATAATGTACTTCTTGTTGAAGGATTAAAAAATAACTTGTTGAGTGTTGGACAGTTAAAGGATAAAGAGTTTAAATTAAGTTTTGTCAATGACAAATATTTTATCAGAAGTAAGGCAGGTAAGCTGATTGCAACTAGTACTAAGTCTAGAGGTAATGTATTTAAATTAAATACAACTAGAGCCTCTTGATTTGTTGCGAAGGTTGATAACACTTGGTTATGGCATATGAGATTTTTTCATGTTAATTTTGATAACATTGTAAAGGCAAGTATGACTAATGCAGTGAGAGATTTGCCGAAGATTGTGAAACCATCTAACACTATTTGCAGAGAGTGTGTCATGGGAAAACAGACTAGAAATAGTTATAAAAGTAAAACATATACATCAAAAGAGAAGTTGGAGCTGGTACACATAGACCCATGTGGACCTACAAGGACAAAATCATGCTATGGTGAAAGGTATTTCATACTCTTTATTGATAATTTTTCTAGAATGATGTGGGTCACTTATTTGAAAGAAAAATTAGAGGCATTTGATAAATTCAAGTTGTTCAAAGCAAAAGTAGAGAATGAATCAGGTTTAAAGATTAAGTGTTTAAGGTCACACAGAGGTGGAGATTTTACTTTAGAATTATTCAATTCATACTATGAAGAGCATGGGATAAAGAGACAGACATTTGCTCCTAGGACTCCATAATAGAATGGGATAGCAAAGCAAAGGAACATGACTATACTTGATGCTGCTAGGAAAATGTTGATTAAAGGAAATGTATCTCATGTACATTGGAGAGAGGCTATTGGAACAACAGTGTATACATTGAAAAAAATTTAGATCAGAGAAGGTACAAGTAAGACTCCTTATGAACTATGGTTTGGTCATACTCCTACTATAAAATATTTCAGAATATTTGGTAGTAAGTGTTATATCAAGAGAGATGATGAGATAGGGAAGTTTGATGCTAGAAGTGATGAAGGAATTTTTCTTGGTTAATTTGTTAAGAGCAAGGCTTAAAAATGTTTCAATCTGAGATTGAGGAAGATGATTGAAAGTAAAAATGTAAGAATAGATGAAAATTTTTGGATACAAGAAAGAATTTATGAAAGTAATCAGATTTCAGAGATCAAAGAAGCTACTTCTACTGCAGAAGGAGAAGAACTTGTTGAGGCAGAAAGTGGAAAAGAGGCTTGCGATGTTGGCACAAGTGAGGCTAATGAGACTCTCCTAAAACACCAAGGTATGTAAAAAATAACCATCCTGAAAATCAAATTATTGGCAATACTAATCAAGGAGTGCTAACTAGATCAAAGGTTAGAGAAGAAATTTGTTTGATTTCTCAAGTTGAACCAAAGACTACAGATGAAGCATGTAAAGATAAATCTTGGTTAGATGCTATGAAGGAAGAGTTAAACCAGATAAAGAAGAATGACACTTGGGAATTGGTTCCTAGGCCTAAAAACAAAAATGTAATAGGAACAAAATTGGTTTTTACAAACAAAATGAATGAAGAAGGAACTGTTGTAAGAAAAAAAGCAAGACTAGTATGTAAAGGATACTCACAACAAGAAGACATAGACTTTGAAGAAATATTTTCTCCTGTTGCTAGAATAGAGGCAGTAAGATTGTTCTTGGCTTATGCTACACACAAGAACTTCAAGGTGTATCAAATGGATGTGAAATCTACATTTTTGAATGGAGATCTTGAAGAAGAAGTTTATATAGAACAACCTGATGGATTTCCCCTATGATGCAAGATAGGGCAGGAAGGGCCAAGAGATGGCACACCCTAACCTGAACCACCTTGCTCAACAACACACGGAAGAAAAAAAAACACAATGGGAGAGAGAAAATGCAAGATCATTCATATATTTACTTCAAATTGATTCATACATGTCAGGCTGTAAGGCCTTCCCAGTTTTGGCTAGGTATTACAATGAAATATAGAAGTCCTCAAACATGTGAGGACCTGCAGATAATCTCTATTCTTCTACCCAAAATTCCTCTTTAACTCACTCTAAAAATCCTTCCTAAACTCTAACCAAACAAATACATTTATACAAGAGGCTACCGAACTGAGTCGGCCTTCAGATCCATAATCAATGGAAGGAATGGTTAGATCTAGGACCACATGCTTCTTAATGATGGATACCAACATTAAATATGTGACCCATAATCAAAGCACAAGTCGGCCTCAACAGAAACTCAAAAGAAACCCGTCAGTAAGAAAAGCCAACAGAGCGCCAGACAAGCATCACCGAGCATTGGGGAAATTACCAAGTGCCAAAGAAATAACTGACTAACACTGGAAAACAAAGGAAACTAAGCAACACCGAACCAACTCGGTCAAAGCAGGAACCAAGCAACACAAACAAACTCAAATATATTTTTGGTGACACAGGATTGCCAAGGACCTGAGATTCTCTTGCATCAGACACCTGGGGTTATTTGAAAATGATTCTCTAAATCATTTAGTAGGTATGATCCAAGCTACATCCAACTTAGACTATGAAATCCATGAACTGTCTTCAATCGGTATGTTCTTCCACTTTACCAAATATCCCATATACTATTTTCCTCTTGTACTTTTGCCAATTCTTTGTTCCAAAATGTGCTCAACCTCTTCATTCTACTTCTTAGGATAATTCATCGGTACTGCCATGTCTTCTTCAGGTTCATGAAATTCATACAAATTAGCAATGTTGAATATAGGTGAAATATCCACGTCATCAGGTAACTCAACTTCATATGCATTTCCACTGTCAAATTTCCTCAAAATATTGCAAGGTCCAAACTTCTTCATCTTCAGCTTCCCATATGTTCCAACAGGAAATCTTCCTTTCTTCAAATGAACCATCACTTCATCACCAACATCAAAAGTCTTATGTCTTCTTGATCTATCAGCTCTGTCTTTGTATTTCTGATTACTCTTTTCTAGTTTAAGCTTCACATCTTCATGCAATGTCTTCATGTACTCAGAAAATTTTACTCCTTCAGCACTTCTCTTTCTTTCATCATCAATGTCTCTCAAATTAGATATACCTCTCGGTTGTATGCCATTTACAATCTCAAAAGGTGTTTTTCCAGTACTCCTATTCACTAAATTATTGTATGCAAAATCTGCTTGTGCCAACACAGAATCCCAATTACCTAGTGTGTCTCCAACTAAACATCTCAAAAGATTTCCCAAGCTTCTATTCACAACTTCTTTCTGTCCATTGGTTTGTGGGTGAAATGTAGAACTATATTTCAACTCGGTACCCAACTTTCTCCAAAGAGTCTTCCAAAAGTATCCAACAAATTTATTATCTCGGTCAAAGATAATACTCCTTGGTAATCCATGCAATTTGACAATTTCCTTAAAGAAAAATCTGCTACATGTACTGCATCTGATGTCTTTCTACAAGGTATAAAATGCACCATTTTAGAAAATCTATCCACAACCACAAATATAGAATCATTACCTCTTACTATCTTTGGTAAGCCAAGAAAAAAATCCATACTGATGTCAATCCAAGGTTTCTCAAGTACAACAATCAGTTTATATAATCTAGTATTATGACTAACTCCTTTTGCAACTTGACAAACTCCACAACTTTTCAAAAATTTCCAAACATCTTTATACAGCTGTGGCCAAAAGTATTTCTCCTTAAGCAAACTCAATGTCTTATCAATATATACCAAAATGTCTAGCCAAACCACCACTATGTTTCTCTTTTATCAAATTAGTTCTCATAGGTCCTCTTGGTATACACAACTGAATACCTTTAAACAACATACCTCCTTGCATAAAATATTCATCCCATTTAGTACTCTATTGATCTTGAATAGGTGCTCTGCACTTTCTCCACGACTCAAAAAAATTAGGATCAAATTCATAAGAATCTCTCATGTCATCAAAGCCTAGAATTCCAATTTTCATCTCGGTCATCAAAGATCTTCTTCTACTTAATGCATCAACAACTCGGTTAGTGACTCCACTCTTATGCTTTATCACAAATGTATAACTTTGCAAATACTCAACCCATTTCATATGTCTCTGATTCAACTTATTCTGACTACCCAAATACTGTAAAGCCTTATGATCGATATACAACACAAATTCACTCGGTATTAAATAATGTCTCCATTTATTCAATGCTTTAACAATAGCATAGAATTCTTGATCATACACATGATATTTCCTTTTTGCATCATTCAACTTTTCACTTAAGAAAGAAATAGGTTTACCTTCTTGACTCAACACAGCTCCAATTGCACTTCCACTTGCATCACATTCCACTTGAAATACCTTATTGAAGTCAGGTAATGCCAAAATAGGCAATTCAACAACCTTCTACTTCAGAGTCTCAAAAATTTTATCAGCTCCATGTGTCCACTTGAATTCTCTTTTGTCTCCTCTCATAGTCTTAGTCATAGCATTACAAATTGAACTAAATTTTCTAATGAACTTTCGGTAAAAACTTTCCAAACCATGAAATGATCTTACCTCGCTAGCATTCACAGGTGTAGGCCAATTCAAAATAGCTTCAACCTTTTTCAGGATCCATTTTCAAACAATCAGCTGAAATCACAAATCCCAAATACATAATCTCCTCTTTCATGAATGAACACTTTTTCAGATTTATCAGCAACTTTTCTTCTTTCAATCTCTACAAAACTTGTCTAACATGCAACAAATATTCTTCTCTGGTCTTACTGAATATCATAATGTCATCAAGATATACAATCATAAATTTGTTGGAGATTTGCCAGCAAGCCAGTGCTGACTATATGTTTGTCATTGATGACAACATATGGTAAGTAACATGTGTGGAAGACTTATGTAGTAAGATTTTAGTATATATAGCATGAATATGTTATCAGCATGATATCATGGGTGCAGAGGTTAACTATTAGTACACATAGTTATATAACATCTTGTATCAGCAGTGTTCCTGACAAAGTAATAGGCAGTGTTCTGTGTATGATTGTCCGTACAGTTATCATGGAGCCTTGTGCATTTGGATATGTGATGAAGACATGTTAGTGATGTTACATTCATGGATGTAGAGTCTAATGATCAATAGAAGTGAAGTTATGTAGTCGCTATTCACTAGTAGCAGTTTCTTGTGTTTATTCAGAAGAGTTGACATAGATTATATTGGTTCTGGCATTGCGCCTATCATTTTGGTATGTGCCCTTGGATTAGAGATTCTAGAAGAGTTAGGAAGGTTTAGTTAAGAGTGCATGAGATAATTCATCTTGAGGAGAAAGATCCAGTTGTTTTGGTAGAGCCGACAGTGTGTAGCGTGCGTCTATAATTATCTTATTGGACAGGTCCCAGAATGTGTTATCTTCTTAGTAGAGCCAACTAAATTATTATTAGAGTTTGTTATGGCTTCTCTAATATGATTTCAAGGTGGTTCTAATATGCCAACTTGATTATATCATTTAGAGGAAAGATATTTATAGGCAATCATTTGTGATTGCTTGAGTGCGGTTCATAGTTTGGGAAGAGCAGAGTGGAGTGTGCGAAGTGTTGAGCCATCAGAAGAAGGTCTATGTGACCAAGTAAAGTATTTGTGCTATAAATTGGAACTGATCCAGTTAATAGGTCAAAGCGCAGATCACCAAGATCCAGATATAGTGTGTATCTGTTAAACAAAAGGTTTTAGCCTTCACCCCTTTGAGAAATGTGCTCTCAGACATTGCATCCTCACCCCTAATAGGCTTAATTGTAAAAGACTCCTAACAGGGTCCAACCGTTGACTAGGTCTACTGTACTAAATATATTGTAAAGCAACTCCTAACAGGGTTAAGGATCTTCTAACAAGGATCATTATACACTAGTGCAGAATATTAGTGGGTGTCAATTCCCACCGGGGTTTTTACCTATTTGGGTTTCCTCGTAACCAAAATATTGGTGTTGTGTTCAAGTGTTCTTTCATTGTGTTTATGCTTTATGTTTAAGTATACTTAATTGGATAAAGAATTGAAACTTGTAGATAACTGATTCACCCCCCCCTCTTAGTTATCTCTTGGGACAATTCGTAACAATTGGTATCAGAGCCAAGTGCCCTAGAGAGAAAGTTTAACAGCTTGAGGTTGATCAGATGACATTCTTTAGAAAAGAAAGTCCTAAGTTTGATGGAGAGAATTATCTTGATTGGAAGAACAAGATGGTTACTCATTTGTAATGCATTGCTTTTGAAGGAACTATCAAAGCAATCAATATTCCTACATTAGAAGACCTTGAAAAGGATGATGCCACTGAAAAGAAAAAGGAATTGTTTCATTAGAATGCAATAGCCAAAGAGGCCCTTATCAGTGCCCTATCTAATAGTGAGTTTTTAGAAATAAAGAAAGTAGATACAACCCACAAAATATGGAAGTACCTAGAAGACATATTTGAAAGAGACAGGCAAGCAAAGGATGCGTGTAGAAAAACATGGAAGAAAAGATACAATGCATTAGAGATTCTACCTGAAGAAAACATCAGAGCTTACAATCAAAAGCTCAATAAAGCAGTTGCTAGAATCAGGAACAATGGTGGAGAGATCTCATAGGAAGATATTATGGACAAATTGATGACTACTCTCACTCTAGAATATGAAAAGAAGATCAACATCCTTGATGAGACCATGAAGCTTACATAAAATTTCAAGAGACAGACCTTGATCAGCAAAATCTTAGTTTTTGAGATTTCTAGATTGAAGACAGAACCTAAAAGTGAGACATCCTTCAAAGTAACAGTCCATGGTAAGAAATCTGCAAACACTTCTGGTAATTATGATGATGATGATGAAGAGAAAACACTAGATGATTTCATTTCTATGATTGCCAAAAGAGAAAAGAAAGGAAAAGGAAAATATGAAGGTCAATTTCCATTTAAATGCTTTTCATGTAATAAGATTGGTCACTTTGCATCTAAGTGTCCTACAAGAGCTAGAAAGTTCAAAAATGACTACAAGCCTAAATACTCTAAGGAATGTTACTATGTTGGAGATGGAGTTTCAGATGATGATTCAGTTGAAGAAGAAATTGGATTTATTGATATTATAGAGAAAATGAACAATGAGACAAATCATGAAGATGAGAAAGAGGAACAAGAGCTAGCATTAATTTTACAAGCTGATATAAGGACAGACTGGATTATAGATAGTGGTTGTTCACATCACATGACAGGTGATAAAGACATATTTGTTCATCTAGACAAATACAATGGCGACATGGTTAGATTTGGAGATAACACTCCTAAACCCATTGTTGGTAGAGGAGCCATCACCTTGGATGGAAAGAATAGTACTGATGATGTTCTTTATGTCGATGGTTTGAAACATAACCTACTAAGTGTTGGGCAATTACTTGAGAAAGGTTATAGATTGGAATTCAATGGAAACAAGTGCATCATTAACAACAAAGAAGGAGAAATAATTGCATCAAGATCAAAGACTAAAGGTAATGTTTTTCAGCTTAATCCAAAAGCAAGTTGTTTTGTTGCTAAAGTAGATGACATCTAGTTGTGGCATAAAAGACTATGTCATATCAATTTTGATAACATAGTTAAGATAAGCAATGTAAAGGTAGTAAGAGATCTACCCAGCATAGCGAAGCCAGTTGATACTATATGCAGGGAATGTGTGATGGGAAAGCATGTAAGGAACTCATTCAGGAGCAAGAAAAATTCAAAAGAGAACAAGTTGGATCTGATCCATACAGACCTATGTGTGTTGGAGATTTGCTAGCAGGCCAGTACTGACTGTATGTTTGTCATTGATGACAACATATAGAAAGTAGCATGTGTGGAAGTATTATGTAGTAATCTTTCAATATATGTAGCATGGACATGATATCAACATGATATCATGCGCGCAGAGGTTAACTGTTAGTACAGACAGTTATATAGCAGTTTGTGTCAGCAGTGTTCCTGACAGAGTTATAGGCAGTGTTCTGTGTATGGTTGTTCATACAATTGTCTTATGTGCATGCATCCTAGGATATATGTGGAAGACATGTTAGTGATGTTTTAGTTATGGATGCATAGTCTGATGATGAATGCAAGTGAATTTATGCTGTCGCTATTCGCCAGTAGCAGTTTCCTGTGTTTGTTCAGAAGAGCCGATAGAGATTTTATTGGTTCTTGAGTTGCGCCTATCTTGAGGGTATGCGCCCTTGGAGTTAAGCTTGGAGAATTATTATTGATGTTTGGTTAAGAGTGCATAAGTTAATTAAGCTTATAGAGAAAGTTCTAGTTGTTTTGGTAGAGCCGACAGTGTGTAGTGTGCATCTACATTTATTTTATTAGACAAGTCCCAGATTGAGTTGCGTGCATAATAGAGCCAACAGAATGTTTGTTGGAGTTTATTATGGTTTCTCTTTTATGATTTCAAGGTGGTTCTAATAGGCCGACTTGATTATATCATTTGGAGGAAAGATATTTATAGGCAGTCATTTGTGATTATTTGAGTGTGGTTCATGGTTGATTAAGTAGAGCAGAGCAGAGTGTGCGAGGAGTTGAGCCATCGGAAGAAGGTCTATGTGACCAAGTAAAGTACTTGTGCTATTCATTGGAGCTGATCCAGATAGCAGGTCAAAGTGTAGTTCACCAAGATCCAGATATAGTGTGTATCTGTTATTCAGAAAGTTGTAGCCTTCTCCCATTTGAGTAGTGAGCTCTCGGACAGTGCGTCCTCTCCCCTAATAGGGACAATTGTAAAAGACTCCTAATAGGGTCTGACCCTTGACCAGGTCTACTATACTTAATATATTGTAAAGCTACTCCTAACAGGGTAAAGGATCTTCTAACAAGGATAATTATACACTAGTACAAAATATTAGTGGATATCAAGTTCCACGGGGGTTTTTACCTATTTGGGTTTCCCCATAACTAAAATATTGGTGTTGTGTTCAAGTGTTATTTCATTGTGTTTATGCTTTATGTTTAAGTATACTTAATTACATAAAGAATTGAATCTTGTAGATAACTGATTCACCCCCCCCCTCTCAGTTATCTCTTGGGACTATTCCTAACAATGTGGTCCAACTCAAACAAGATCATACTATGGTGAAAGGTATTTCATTTTGATGACTATACTAGAATGATGTGGGTTGCATTCTTGAAAGACAAGTTAGAAGCATTTGAGAAGTTCAAAATATTCAAAGCTAAGGTTGAGAATGAATCTGGACTAAAGATAAAATGTTTGAGATCAGATAGAGGAGGAGAATTCACCTCTGACAGGTTCTATGAGTACTGCAAAGAACATGGCATCAAGAGGAAGTTGAGTGCACCTAGAACCCCTCAGCAGAATAGAATTGTAGAGAGAAGTAATAGGATCATCCTTGATACAACACACACCATCATGATTGAAGGAAAAGTTACACACACCTATTGGAGAGATGAAGTCAATACAACAGTCTATACCATCAATAGAATTCAATTGAGGCCTGGTGTAGAAAAAACACCATATGAGATATGGTTTGGTAATGTTCCCATAATAAAATACTTCAGAATCTTTGGAAGCAAGTGCTACATCAAGAGAGATGAAGCAGTAGGCAAGTTTGATGCAAGAAGCGATGAAGGTATTTTGCTTGGTTACTCTACTAAAAGTTGTATACACCTAAAAATGGTCACCTAGACTATTAGCCCCTTTTGCTAAATCATAAATTGCTTATTCTTGATCAAATCCTTGTGCTATCATTTATTCGATTATTTTCTATGGGCTAACCATTTTATCCTAAGTTTTTATTTATTTAAAAGGAATATTTCCTCCCCTTTTAATAAATAAAAAGCCCACCTTTTCTTCTTATCCTATGTTGCACAAATAAAGCATTTAATTCTTATTTATAAAGAAAAATAAAAATAAAATAAAAGAAAAAGTACTTTTTGTCTCACATGGACATAAATTAAATGCTCAACATAAAGTAAATGCTTCTAATTTTCTTATTGGAGGATATTTGTGCACAAGGATCAAGCTTCTTTTTTTCTCCACCGTTGATTAAATCTTTTGCCTCTTAATCTCCATGGCCCATTTCTTTTTCATTCCCTATAAAAGGAGAGCTCTCTTCCTCATTTGCACACACAATTTTTATGTTATTGTTATGCTATAGGTTTTCTAGGTCATCTTGGAGCTTTTGGAGATATTCTTGCATCTAGGGTTTGAAGATTTGGAGCATTGTTGGCATTCATCTTGGATCTTCATCAACACTCTATCTTCTTGTCTTCATTCTTGCATCATCATGGCTTTCTTGCTTCATAGTTAGATTTCATTTCTTGCATCTTTCATTTTCATAGCTTAGCTTGCATTGTACTTTCATTTCCATAGCTTAGCTTGCATCTTCATTCTTAGCTAGCTTGCATTGCATTGCATTTCATTTGATTCTTAGGGATATTGGCATTCTTGTCCTTGTCTTCATTGAATCTCCCATTGCATGGTTTACTAGCAAGGTTATTGGCTAAATAGCTCTAGCTGAGAGCATTCTTAAAACCCTTGCACTCCATGCCTAGGGAGCTATGGATCGATTTGTGAGGCCTCATTCTTGAGTTCCCTTGCATGTAATGATTCATAGAAGTGTGGTCACATTTTCACCATACATTTTTGGTGCCCACCGTGGGGCAACCCACCTCTTGCATGTTGGTTTTGATTATTTTTGGAGCTAACCCTTGTGCAGATTTGTTTGGAGATGAAAAAAACCCTAGATTTGAAAGATTTGACCATATCTCCCAAACAGCTTGGTTTTCTAGTCTAAATTTTTTTTTGTAGGTTGATGACATATCAGAGAAGCTCCAAAATTTTTTTCAGAATTTTCGGAGGTAATTTGTATTTTTTATGATTTTTTTTTTATTTTTCATAAAAAATCAATATTTGGCGCAAATCAGCATATTTTTCAGAAATTTTTATATTTCTGGAAAGGTCTTCAAATTCTACAGGGGTTCCATTCACTATGTTTTTAATTTAGAAATCATATCATAGCTCATTTGGTTGATTTATAAAATCTGGTCTGTTTTGGTAAAATGGCTCTTTAGGGCACAAATGAAGAGATTTTTCTAAAATTTTTATATTTTTGGAAAACTCTTTATTTTTTGACAGAGGTCTCTTTTCTGCATTTTGAGTTTAGGGTCCGAATTCATGTGGTAAAAATCAGATCTTGTTGACTAGGTCAAATGCAAAAAAAATAAAATTTTGTGATGGGTATGTACTTATTTTTCATTGTTCATTGCATGATATGAGTTATCATTTGGATTATTTGCTGGTTATCATTGCTCCTAACAATTTATTTTCAGATCTAACCTTAGGGTTTGCATAAATTGGATATATATTGCATATCTTGTTTGCTTGTTCTCTTGTCTTGTTCATTTGAAGGTGCTCTTGCTTTCATGGAAAATGCTTAAAATCTACTAAGCGCGTTGCATTGGACTTGAGGTAGTTTGTTATATCTCTACAAAATTTGGATTTTGGGATTAAAATTGAACCTCTCATGTGTTTGGCTTGAGTGTTTATATGCTTTCATAGAACACATTTCAATTGATGCTCTTAATGGGAAATGAATGAACATAGATTTGCTTTCATACAAGTTTGTGTAAGTGAATGCTTGTGTTTAAACCTTAAGTAATTCTTGGTTCCAATATCAAATATCTCATTGAGTGATTGGGGGCATGGATTCATTCCTTGTTTACATAGAGAGTTAAATGCACCACCTTGTGGACTCACTCTATGTTTTCTTGGAAAGTTAAATATTCCATTGGTACACCCCTTTTTCATTTGTGAGTAGTATTGATAAGCAACTTTAGAGTACTTGTGATTGATCTAGATTGCTATCTTGGGTTATTGGACTCGCTAATCCACCGGCCCCTCATTTCCACCCTGTGGTTGCAATCCCAGCACCATATTAAAGGGGAGGGGTCAACAGGAAAGAAGCGTTAAGTGCTCCACTTGGCAACCCTTTTGTGCTTTTTGGAACTCACTTATTTTTTAAGGTGTAGACTCACTTTGAGTTTGTGTGAGGAGTTAAATGTTCCACTTTTTTGGACTCATCTCATGCTTACTTGAAGGGTTAAATGTACCACCTCTAGTGCTCTAAATACTTTTGATAGTGAATTACTTAGTTGTTATTTCTAGAAGGCCTGCTTGGGGACACACCACCTCAAGGGACGACCTTAACTCCTGTGTTATGGCGGAGTATAAATAGCGGGAGGTGAATCGAAAGACACCTCTCTTGGGAATTGAGTTTGATATCACTCTTGGCTAAGCCTCAAAGAACTTTATACCTTTGAGAAGTGAAGGAGGAGATTTGGATTACCGTCTCCCCCCGGCTGTGTGATTTTGGATTCTTCTCATCTACAGATTTGGGCCTCACGTACCTTGTGTATATCGAGGACTCCTCTTAGAAAGCCATGTGTATCCTTGTAGATAGCTTGCTAAGGTGTTGTTGTGTTCTATGTTCCTGCTAAAACATTTGAAGAACATACACAAGTAGAATCTTTAAGGAGTAGAAATACTAAGTCACTATTCTTGTTCATGTGCAAGGTTGCTTTGCCCCTTGCTCATTGTTTGAAGACAACTGTTTGCTTGAACTCCTTAATTGCTATCTTATGTGCTTGATCCATGATAAAAATCTGTTGATATACTTACTTGATCTTTCAAAACACTTCAAAACTGAGATTTTTATGTTCACTGGTCAAAAAGTCGTACAAATCTGCAACAGTGTCACCTGGCCTTATTGGAAAGTGTTGCCTCGCTATAAACTGTCGCCCTGTTTGCCTCAGAACTATCGCCTGGGTCATTTTTGCTATCATGTCATTGTTGCAATCTGAAGCTACTAAACTTGCATTTTAACTTGTCGTAGAGTGTCTTTTTCTGTTCTTATCTGAAGCTAGTTTGTTATCTACATGCTTAGATTTGTTCTAGACTGAAACAAATGAGCTAAAATTATTAGATTTGAGCTTAACGAATGCTACTCTTGATCACTTGTCACATCACGGTTACCTCTCTAGCTACTTGCTTATTGAGCTTCTTGCTCGCTGCTCGGCTTTAGTCAATTGATTGCTGTAAGTGCTTGAGCACTTTTGACGAGCCATCTCTCTATTGTTCTACTTTGACAAGTGATCTTTATTAGCTTTGCTTATCTCATATCTGAGAAACTTTGTCTCATTCTATTAGTCAACCAACATCTCTTTTCATGCCGGTTACAACTCGATCTCAATTTGAGCAGGAGAATCACCCTCCGTTCAATTATACACAGTTACCTTCTCCAACTAGACGCTCACGAGCGCCCGCTAGCAACGACAGTTCTAGTTCTGACCAATCTAAGGATTCTAAGGCTACTCCGTGGTACAAAGGAGGTTTCCTCTTTTCTGCATTCAAGACCCCCAAAAACATAGACAGTGTCTCACTCACTTTGATTGAACAAGAAAAATTTCAACAGTTGCAAGCACACTTTAAGCACAAGGATAACCAAGCACGCTTAGACAAAGAACACAATCAACAAAGAATGGATGCTACTAGGCGCATGGCTTATAGAGGGACATTTCATGAGCAACCTGAGACTAGTAATCATGAGCATAGACCTCTTTTTACCAATGGAAACAATGGCAACAACACGCCACCAAGATCTCCTCTAAGACTTACTTTTGGTGTGCCTTCTTCACCTCCTAGACCTCCTCCCTCTCAACATGAGGCAGAGGAAGATGATGAGATTTCTAGTGAGGATCTTATGAGATTTGAACAAGATGTGGTCTCCCAACGAATGATGCATAAGCTTTTAGAGCGTAATGGCGATCAATATTTTCAATATATGACTTATAGAGGATACAAGCTTCCTCCTGGCTATGATGTTAGACAAATTGTCCAACAAAGAGTACCAACTGAATTGGAAGTCCTTCAGGAAGAACTGCGTCAGACAAATCAACGCCTTACCCAAATGGCAATAGAAAGAGAGCCTCCAAAGGTCTCTTTTGTAGAATCAATTTGTGCTCTTCCTTTTGATAAAAATCTATACATGGTCCCATTTCCTAGGGATATTGAGGTTCCCAAATATGACAAGTATGATGGAAATGGTGATCCCCATGATCATGTACGTCACTTTTATGCTCTTAGTATGGACTTTCTTCATGAAGACACATATCTTCTACGATTATTCCCTCGAAGCTTAAGAGGATAAGCTTTAGAATAGTTTGCAAAGTTGACACCTCCTTTGAAGACTTTTGATGAGTTAGCTATGCGCTTCACACAACACTATTCATACAACATCCAACAACCTGTCACCGTGATAGATCTTGGTAATCTAAGACAACATCAAGGTGAGCCATTTGCAACTTACAACGTTGGAGGTCATTGTATTCTCGATATCCTCGTCAGCTACCCGAGAGAGAAAAGATTGACATTTTTGTCAACACTCTGGTGCCTGAGCTATATTATGATCTAAGGAAGCAACTGTTCTCCTCCTTCCATGACATGGTTGAAAGTGCATATCGGATTGAGGATGTAGCTATAAGAAAAGGGGATATTGTTATTAATAAAGATGCTAAAGGCAATGGTAAAGACAAGAACAAACCTTGGAATAAGAACAAGTATGTTGTTAATGATGGGGTTGTTGACGCTCCTAAAGTTAAAGAGCCTGCTTTCAATCTTTCCAATGCTATCTATGCAGCAAAACAACAAGAAGCTGCCAACGCTCACAGTGCTCCTAAACCTCAATATGCAGATAAGCCTAAGAAGTCATTTCGAAAGCGAGTCTATACCAAGTTGGCAGAACCTTACGATGTGATCCTTAAGACTTTGGTTGACAATGGATATCTTACGCTTCCTGATAAACCTAGTAACTGGGATCCGATAAATAAGCCCGATTGGTGGAGAGAGGATCATTACTGCCATTATCATAGAAACAAGGGACATCCAACAGATAATTGTTTTAGGCTTAAAGATGATATTCAAGATCTTATTGAGAATGGCACAATCTCCACTGATGGCTTAACTAAAAATTTTGATCACACAGCTTTCAAAGATCCTCTACCTAAGCATGATAAGGGGGAAACCTCTCAAACACATAAGAAGAATCATGATGCAAAGATCAATTACACGTATCCTTCTAATACGCTTGTGATTAACATGGTAGAGCCCGTTGAGAGAGTTCTAATGATGAGGTCTCAAGATGATAATAACACCAATCATGGTAAGCCAAAGTTAGTCTTGCAAACACGTGGTAGTTCATCTTCCCGACGTGAGACACTGAATGCTATTACTAGGGGGCAAGCCAAGATTGTCCTTAAAACTGTGCAAGATCCCAAGCAAGCTTTGCCTTCCAAACAAGTGGCTCCTTCAGCCACCCCTAGCTATGATCTTGTCCAATATTTGCAAAAGACACTAGCACAGATATCTATCCTTGAGTTGCTTCGGTTATCCTCTTCACATAGAGAGATTCTTGATGAGGCTCTACGTACAACACGTGTTCCCAATGACATTGATCCAGATCAATTTCAAGCTATGGTCAACCATATTTCATCTCCGCTATCTCTCTCCTTTTCTGCAGAAGATGACATATCTATTGCTCACCCACATAATCTAGCTTTACACATTGAAGTTCTAGTCTACAATACTAGAGTCCGCCGAGTCCTGATAGACAATGGTGCAGGGTTAAATATTGTTTCTTTCAATGTCATACAATAGTTGGGTTTGTCAGAATTGGCTGTGGATTCTAAAAAGAAGATTACTATAAAAGCTTATGATGAAGTGGAAAGATCTTCCAAAGGTCTTGTCACACTGCCTGTCCGAGTGGGCCTTCCAAGTATTGGACATCCCACTTGCATATAACATTCTTTTGGGTCATCCTTGGATCCATGACATGCAGGCTATTCCTTCCACTTATCATCAGTGCGTCAAATTTCCATACAATGGCACCGAGGTTGTGATTCCTAGAGACCATACTATTGCTATTAATGCTCTTGCTGCTACTGAAAAATTTGTTCCTCATAAGGAACCTTTTGTTGATCCTAGTATGTCTCTAGCTACTGCTGAGAAATCACTTAAGATGATGAGCCTTGGTATGGGTGAATATACGTTGGATTCCTTTTCTTCTATACCTGTTTCTCCTAGGTCATATGGGAGACCTTCTGATCAGATGAAGCCTTCCACTTCTGCTATGGTGATCTTTGATACCTTTGTTCCTTCATCCATTCCTTTAGAAGCAGAAAGAGAAGCAGAAAGAGAAGAACAAGCTGTTCACGAGTGGATCTATAGAGAAGATGCCCGAAATACTCCCATGCTCAGTAATTCAGACACAGATACAGATGAGTCACCGCTACACACTATGGTTCAAATGGGAGATGATCTTCCTTCTACTTCACTCCTTTGGGGAGAAGCATGTATGCCTACTGATGATATTGCTGAGTCTTCTATGTCTAGAACCTATGTTCCTAAAGAATCATTGCACTATGATAGACAACGTCGCAACATTGAGCGACTGCTACAAAGAGGTGATCTATCACATAATGACATGAGTGTTTCTACTTCTCAGCATATTAAGCCTCTTCCAGAAGATTCTTCCATGACAGATATGGATGTTGATGTAGTTCATATTTCTCGTAACCCACCCGACGTAGTTGATGAGTCTTGTGTTGGATCTGATGAGTTTGTTCCCCGTATTGCCTTAGTGGACTACGTTGGTCCTCCTATGACGAATCTAGATCTAGCTACTTTTGGAGCCTACCCTATAGGCTCAACCTCTCTTGTTACCAAAGATGACATCCCTCACATAAATGCTATTGAACCAGTCACTCCATTTCATCTCGCATCAACACCTGTTACTTCTTCCACCAGTGAACTAGCAACAAAAAAGATTGAATCAGAAATCAAGCATCACAGTCATCAAGTCAAAAGAAAAGAGCAATGGTCGGATGGCGAAAACCACATTGTGGCGGTATCCGAACCTAAGAAAAGTAAAGATAAAAATTTGCTCAAAAATAATGACTCCAAAATAAAAGATGAGAAGCTGATTCTCTACAAACAAATGGTGCATTACTTCAAGCATGATCTAATAACTGTTATACTTCAGCCCATTCCTAAAGCTGAGAAAAGAGTTGCTAATGCCTTGGTTACTTTGATATCCATCTTACAAATGAAAAAACATAAATCTTGCTTCAAGTTCCTGGTGGATGAATTACGCTATCCTGCTCACAAATCTTACAATCCTACCATCTTTCCATGTCTTCCACCTCATACTCCTCCATGCCATTCTTTCTGCCATCCCTTACACTTTGCCTTTGTCTCTGGTGGCTTGTATAGGAAGGGTCTAGATGGAACTCTCCTTAGGTGTCTAGAAATAGAGGAGTCAGAAAAAGTACTAGCTGAAATCCACGATGGCATATGTGGATCACATTCTAATGATCCTCCACTAACTCAGACATTGCTTAAGGCTGGTTATTATTGGTCGAACTGGTTGAGACCTCCTATCATCACAGCTGTAGCATTTGGGCCTGGGGCCTATCAGTTCTCTACATCAAAGGAAGCAGATCTTTAATGCTCGTTCCTGTCTGGGGCATTCCTTGTATATACTTTATGATCCTGAAAAAATTACAAAAAAAATCATATATGATGCTGAAAAAAACCTAAAAAGCATATAAAGTACTGAAAAAATGAGCATCCTAGTGAAAACCTAGCAATAGGCGCTTTGATGTCTCACCAAAAAAATCAAAAAATTCAAAAAATTCAAAAAAAAATTGAAAAAGTGCCTTGGTGAAAACCTGGAAACAGGCGCCTTGGTAGCAAAAATACAAAAAAATTATAAAAAGGTCCTGAAAAAATTGCAATAAATCTATCAAGTGGTGAAAACCTAGAAACAGGTGCTGCTTGAGACCCTCTGCACCTATGTCTATCAGTCTTGCGTGGCGCTCCTTCGCTCCACTTCTCACTTTGCCTCTCCTAGCCTGGAATTGACTCTTGTCTTAGTCTAGGGGCATACGTTGTTTTAAGCTTATCTTGGGTCTCTTTGTGCATCTGGGTTTCTTAGGCACCTTGCAAACGGTGTTTTTCAACACCACCTCAACTGTGTTTTTCAACACTACCCTTGCGTCGAGTGTTTCTCAACACTTATCAGATGTCCTACCCGCAGTCTAGATGATGCAATATTTCTCACTGGCAGCTGCAATACTCAAAGTTTGACTCTATGACCTACATACACGCACTTAAACACTTGACTCACTGAGACTTGCTTGGATTTATTTTCTTTGTGTGCTGTCTATGATGATTTCTTTGCTAAGTGGTCTCTCCCTGAGAAGTTTTCGATGATGCATAGCTAGAAGACTGAGGGTATGAGAACATGTTTTATTTCTTTATCTGCTTGTGGGTATATTTTGTTGGTCCTCATTGTCACGAGCATTTATGCTAGTCTTACTTGACACTATGGACCTACAAGGTATTATCCTTGACTATTTTGCAAGTCCATGCTTATAGTCATCTTGCCTTTCTTGTGTCTCGATGCGAGCATAATCTTGCTATATCAAACTTAGGTAATCTCACTGCATTAGTCATCTTGACCTCTATGTCTTTGATGCCTAGGTGGGATTTCCACATTTCTATCTGATAAAGATCATATTCATATCCACATAGTTATGCTAGTGTGCATTGTGTGATCTTATGATGCTACCAATAATGCTCAATGATGAATATTAGATGTCTATTGGCTTTGTGACCTTGCAAGTAAACCACTTTTCATGTAGCTTGCATTCTTAAGTTCATGTTAGTTTAGTTTTGCATCTTGCATATGGAGAGAGCTCTCCTTTCATTTTTCATGGACTTGTTAATCAGCTGCGCTCACCTTTCACTTCTTCCCGATCATGTCTTTCACTTTCTTGTCTTTCATCTCACATCATTTTCTCTTCATTTCAAGATCCAAACCGAAATCCACATTCACCTTGACCCTTTTCCCCCTCTTTCATGCAGTTGGTTAACCTTTTGAGGGTTGATCCTTTGATCTTCGCTGGGGCATTCTTCATCTCCATCTCTTTCAAACTTCTAGTCTTTCATTCACTTTCACATCCCGAGTTCCAATCCCCTCTTCATGGTGTTTACGGGTTGAGGGACCGATAGGTTCGTGCCCCGTGTTCCATGTGTGGGGCATACCTTCACTACTTGATGGTTGTTCTATTCTCTTTAGCTTCGATTATGATTTCTAGTGATTTGATCATGTCTCTCTTGCTTCTGCATTCCCTCTACTTGATTTCACTTTCGATCCCGAGGGGGCAGACACATCATATCTTATTAGCTATCTCTTTCCTAAGTGTTCAGTACTGTCGCTACCAGGCTGACCATGCAGGATTTTCTATCCCTCTGTACTTCATTCTTTGGAGTCAGATCACTATCTTCTTGCCTTCTTGGCTACTTGCTTGCCTTCTTGGCTATTTTATTCTTTGACTGCATGTGATCCCAAATCGATCTCACATCTGTCAAAATCACTATTGCTTGCTTTCTTGGTTGTCTGCTTGCCTTCTTGGCTGATCTATTCTTTGACTACATGTGTTCCCAGATCGATCACACATTAGTCAAAGAGGGGCAAAATGTATACACCTAAAAATGGTCACCTAGACTATTAGCCCCTTTTGCTAAATCATAAATTGCTTATTCTTGATCAAATCCTTGTGCTATCATTTATTCGATTATTTTCTATGGGCTAACCATTTTATCCTAAGTTTTTATTTATTTAAAAGGAATATTTCCTCCCCTTTTAATAAATAAAAAGCCCACCTTTTCTTCTTATCCTATGTTGCACAAATAAA
Source organism: Chamaecyparis obtusa (assembly GCA_027943335.1). Taxonomy (NCBI): domain Eukaryota; kingdom Viridiplantae; phylum Streptophyta; class Pinopsida; order Cupressales; family Cupressaceae; genus Chamaecyparis; species Chamaecyparis obtusa. Next base: position 197,572 of record BSBK01000162.1, read on the forward strand.
GCATTTAATTCTTATTTATAAAGAAAAATAAAAATAAAATAAAAGAAAAAGTACTTTTTGTCTCACATGGACATAAATTAAATGCTCAACATAAAGTAAATGCTTCTAATTTTCTTATTGGAGGATATTTGTGCACAAGGATCAAGCTTCTTTTTTTCTCCACCGTTGATTAAATCTTTTGCCTCTTAATCTCCATGGCCCATTCCTTTTTCATTCCCTATAAAAGGAGAGCTCTCTTCCTCATTTGCACACACAATTTTTATGTTATTGTTATGCTATAGGTTTTCTAGGTCATCTTGGAGCTTTTGGAGATATTCTTGCATCTAGGGTTTGAAGATTTGGAGCATTGTTGGCATTCATCTTGGATCTTCATCAACACTCTATCTTCTTGTCTTCATTCTTGCATCATCATGGCTTTCTTGCTTCATAGTTAGATTTCATTTCTTGCATCTTTCATTTTCATAGCTTAGCTTGCATTGTACTTTCATTTCCATAGCTTAGCTTACATCTTCATTCTTAGCTAGCTTGCATTGCATTGCATTTCATTTGATTCTTGGGGATATTGGCATTCTTGCCCTTGTCTTCATTGAATCTCCCATTGCATGGTTTACTAGCAAGGTTATTGGCTAAATAGCTCTAGCTGAGAGCATTCTTAAAACCCTTGCACTCCATGCCTAGGGAGCTATGGATCGATTTGTGAGGCCTCATTCTTGAGTTCCCTTGCATGTAATGATTCATAGAAGTGTGGTCACATTTTCACCATACAAAAGTAAAGCTTATAGATGTTTCAATTTAAGATTGAAAAAGATCATTGAAAGTGCTCATGTTAAGATTGATGAAAATTTTATGGTTCAAAAAAGATATCATGGTTACTCACCCATGATTGAAGAACCTAGACCCTCCACTAGTGAGACAGTTATTGAAGAAATGTTTGATAGTATTGATGTGTTATTCAATGATCCTAAGACAAGTGAAGAAGAAACTCCTAAAGCAGATAAGACAGTATCACCCAAAGCTCCAAAGTTTACATCTAGATATCATTCTAAGGATAACATCATTGGAGATTAGAGTGGAAAAGTCACAACAAGATCAAAAGCAAAGAGTTCTGCAAGCAATGAGGTGGTATGTTTACTATCTCAGATTGAACCCTTAAGTGTTGAAGATTCATGCAATGATTCAAATTGTCATGATGCTATGAAAGAACTAGATCAGATTATCAAGAATGATACTTGGGAACTGGTCCCAAGACCTAGTGATAAAAATGTGATTGGAACAAAGTGGATATTCAGAAACAAGATGAATGAAGATGGTACAGTAGTGAGGAATAAAGCAAGATTGGTATGTAAGGGATATGCGCAAAGAGAAGGTATTGATTATTCAAACACTTTTGCACCAGTAAGCGGGTTAGAAGCTATTAAGTTGTTCTTAGCTTTTGCAACATTCAAAAACTTCAAAGTTTATCAGATGGATATTAAGTTAGCATTCCTAAATGGTGAATTAGAAGAATAAGTATCTATTGAGAAGCCATAAGGATTTATCCTATCAGATAGACCTGATATGGTATGCAGATTGAAGAAATCCCTCTATGGACTTAAGTAAGCCCCTAGAGCTTGGTATGAGAGACTTGATGGATATTTAACAAAGATTGGATTCAAGAAATGAGCAACAGATTGTAACCTATTCATAAGAGAGACATCTGAAGGACTACTACTTGTAGCTATATTTTTTGATGACATTATCTTTGGAGGTAATGACAAACTTAGTGCTGAATTTGCTAAGGAGATGCAGAGTGAATTTGAGATGAGCATGATTGGACCTATCAAGTACTTTTTGGGATTGAATGTGCAGCAAACAGAGAAAGGTATTTTCATTAATTAGTCCAAGTATGTGAAAGAGATATAGAAGAAATTCAAGATGAATGATTGCAAGCCAGTAGGGAAACCTATGATAACTAGATGCAAGCTTACAAAAGAAGATGACTCACCAGCAGTAGATATAACATTGTACAAGTCTATGATTAGCAAACTCATTTATCTTACTCAAACTAGACCTAATATTTCCAATATAGTTGGCATAGTTGGAAGATTTACAACAAAGCCTAAACAAAGTCACCTCATCGCAGTAAAAAGGATATTCAAAAACTTGCAAGGCACTATAGACTATGGTCTATGGTATCCTAATTTAGAAAATGTTAAGCTTCATGTGTATACTGATGCAGATTGGGCAGGATGCGTTGATGACAAAAAGAGTACATTAGGTGGAGCAATGTTTTTTGGTGACATACTTGTCACTTGGACAAGAAAGAAATGAAATTGCATTTCTTAGTCAATAGTAGAAGTGGAGTATGTTGCAGCAGCCCTAAATTGTTCTACAATTGTTTGGATCAAGTAGATGATAAAGGATTTTGGAATTCAGATTGATTATCCTATTGTTATTCATTGTGATAATACTAGCACTATCAACATGTCAAAGAACCTTGTGATGTATGCAAAGACAAAACACATTGAGATCAAGTATCACTTCCTAAGAGAGAAAGTAGTAGAAAAAGAAGTTAAGTTGGACTATGTGAGTACTAAAGATCAGCTAGCAGACATATTCACAAAGCCTTTGTCAAAGGATACTTTTGAGTATCTCAGGGAGAAGTTGGGATTAATTCCCTTCGTTGATTTTGCCTAGAAGAAAGAAGAAAGACCATCAGTCCTCAGGGAATAATGGATGGTTGAATACTCTACCTCAAGAGTAGTACCAGTGCTTAAACTATTTGATGCCCTTTTCCATTTATGTCAAAGGGGGAGTAATATATAGTCATGAAAAACAAAAGAAAAAGGAGTAATATACTAAGGGGGAGTAGTATTCAGTTATGGAAGCGGTTCAGGTGAGGAAATGGAGAATGTTGAAGAATATTGCAGTAGATGGAGGATTCATCCTTGGGGGAGTTTTGAAGATGAAATGGAGAATATTATAAAAGAAATGTTCATTTGGATTGGTGGAGTTTTTCATTCCATATGTTGCCATCAATGCCAAAGGGGGAGATTGTTGGAGATTTGCTAGCAAGCTAGTGCTGACTGTATGTTTTTCATTCATGACAACATATGGTAAGTAGGATGCATGGAAGACTTATGTAGTAAGCTTTTAGTATATATAGCATGGACATGTTATCAACATGATATCATGGGCGCAAAGGTTAATTATTAGTACAAATAGTTATATAGCAGCTTGTATCAACAATGTTACTAACAAAGTAATAGGCAATGTTCTATGTATGATTGCCCGTACAGTTATCATGGGCCCTTGCGCATTTGGATATGTGATGAAGACATGTTAGTGATGTTACATTCATGGATGCAGAGTCTGATGATTAGTAGAAGTGAAGTTATGTAGCCGCTATTCACAAGTAGCAGTTTCCTATGTTTATTCAGAAGAGCCGACGGAGATTATATTGGTTCTGATGTTGTGCCTATCATTTTGATATGCACCCTTGGATTAGAGCTTGTAGAAGAGTTAGGAAGGTTTTGTTTTAAAGAATGCATGAGATAATTCAGCTTGAGGAGAAAGATCCAGTTGTTTTGGTAGAGTCGATAGTGTGTAGCATGCATCTACAATTATCTTATTGGTCAGGTTCCAGAATGTGTTGCATGCTAAGTAGAGCTGACTAAATTATTATTGGAGTTTGTTATGGATTATTTAATATGATTTCAAGGTGGTTCTAATAGGCCAACTTGATTATATCATTTAGTGGAAATATATTTATAGGCAGTCATTCGTGATTGCTTGATTGTGGTTCATAGTTTGGGAAGAGTAGAGCAGAGTATGCAAAGTGTTGAGCCATCAGAAGAAGGTCTATGTGACCAAGTAAAGTATTTTTTAAATACAGTGGAACTGATCCATACAGCAGGTCAAAGTGCAGTTCACCAAGATCCAGATATAGTGTGTATCTGTTAAATAGAAGGTTGTAGCCTTCACCCCTTTGAGCAATGTGCTCTCAGACAATGCATCCTCACCCCTAACATGGTTAATTATAAAAGACTCCTAACAGGGTCCGACCCTTGACCAGGTCTACTATACTAAATATATTGTAAAGCAACTCCTAATAGGGTTAAGGATCTTCTAACAAGGATCATTATACACTAGTGCAGAATATTAGTGGGTGTCAATTCCCACCAGGGTTTTTACCTATATGGGTTTCCCTGTAACCAAAATATTGGTGTCGTGTTCAAGTGTTCTTTCATTGTGTTTATGCTTTATGTTTAAGTATACTTAATTGGATAAAAATTTAAAACTTGTAGATAACTAATTCACCCCCCCCCCCCTCTCATTTATCTTTTGGGACTATTCCTAAAAAAATTTACCCAAGAATTTCTTCAAAACTTCATTCATCAACCTCATAAAAGTACTCGGTGCATTAGTTAAACCAAAAGGCATAACCAACCACTCATACAAACCTTCTTTCATCTTGAAAGCAGTCTTCCATTCATCACCTTCTCTGATTCTGATATGATGATACCCACTTTTCAAATCAATTTTGGTAAAATACTTTGCTCCAGTCAAACTATCCATTATATCATCCATTCTCGATATAGGAAACCTATACTTCACTATTATCTTGTTGATTGCTCTGGAATCAATACACATTTGCCATTCTCCTTTCTTCTTAGGTGCCAATACAATAGGTACTACACAAGGACTCAAAATTTTTGTGATCTAACCTTTCTCCAGCAACTCTTGAATCTGTCGGTTCAATTCCTGATTCTCAGTAGGCATCAATTGATGAGGTGCCTTATTCAACAAAATAGCTCCAGGGATTAGATCCATACAATGATCAATGCTTCTCTTCAGTGGCAAACCATCAGGTACATTATTAGATATAATTTTACTATACTCAGTGAGTAACTTATCAATCTCCCCAGGGACATTATCCTCTATTTTCTTACTTGGTTTGTTAGGAATCACAACAAAACATACATCATTTCTCTTTAAATCCTTAAAAAACTTTCTTCATTCCATCAAGCAAACTTTCACAGATGTGCAAAAATTATTAACAGGTTCTTCCATCAAAGGTAACAAGATCTATCTTTTCCCATCAGCCCAAATAGTATATTTATGCAATCTCCCATCATATATAGCATGTCTATCATATTGCCATGGTCTACCCAACAAAATATGACAACAATCCATAGGCATGATATCACATAAAACCTTATCATAATACTTTCCAATCTTCAAATTCACATAACATTGTTCATGTTAGAAACAGGGAATACTAAGAGGGGGGGGGTGAATCAGTATTCTAAAAAATTTATCTTTTTCCCAATTATGGATATAACAGATTATCTTTATACATGCATAACATAAGAAACTAAACACTATGCATAACAATAAATAACTCATAACACATGATATGTTCTCGAGGAAACCTTGGCCAAGGGAAAACCCCGGTGGGGATGGTACCCACAAAGATTCACTAATCAAAAGTATCTTGTTAAGGATATTGACCCTCTTAGGAGTCTATTACATATGTATAGTGTATCAGTCCTGGTTAAGGGACTATAGGCCTTGTTAGAAGCCTCAACCCTGTTAGCAATTGTCGATACAAAATCTGATTACAAGATGAGCCCACTACCCAAAAAAGTAATATACAATGTATATTGATTACAAAAATGGATTAAGGTACATAATCTTATATTGCTTGCATCAATGTCTTCTTCACTGCTCTTACATTCGCATCATATCATATCATCACCATATTACACTTCTCATTCATTCTTACGATTACAATTACATATATATAAGTTATTAAGGCTAATAACTTTACATGGTCGAATTCCATATATTTTTATCTAAGGGTAAACATCTAGGATGTCATCCCTTTATATTGTTAAGTCATTATTTTGGTAAACAAAATAATCCCTTAACTCTTTACCAATTCTATCTTCTTATTCTGACCTGTCGGCTTAACACTGTCTTCGGTAAAACTGCCATAACTAATTTCGTACATTTCGTACTAACTTGCACTCTAAGATGGGTCATTAGTAGCCATCATAGCATCTATGTTCAAGTGTGAAAGCACTAAAATTTCTCCAGTCAATGTCACAAACCAAAACTGTATCCTGGTACACTGAAAACATTGTCTCACACTTAGACAAATTTGCATTGCGATCTGCCATACTTGCTCTCTGACCTATGCACTCTTAATGTGGATCATATGTTGCCATAATGACAACATCGAATATGTACTCACTTTAGCCAAATTTCCAACAGTTCACTTACCAGGAGTGTATGCTCATCTTTGATCCATGAAATTTGATAGGGCTTCAGATGTTTCAACCTTTCCAACTGAAACTTTGTGACCATCTCTTCAGATGCCAGATTCTCCAAGCTACCACTATCAATGATTACCTTCCAAACTTTGTCAAAAACTCTACATCTAATCTTGAACAAACTTTTCCTTACCAGATCTTCCTTTTTACCTTCATTCCAAAGTGCTCTTCTTACCATCAAGTTATTTCCCTTCTCAGGATCATTCGGTGACTCTTCTTGCACCAAAGCATTTCTACTATTACCATTCTTCTTACTTGCATGTGTACACTCAAATGATCTATGTCCTTCTTCTCCATAATTATAACAAGTTCTTCAGAAACTTCCTCTATTATAACCAACTTGGTAGTTACTGCCTCTACCTCTAGATGAACTTTCACCTTTCCACTCGGTCTTGCCTTTATCTAGAGTTGTCTTTTCTGGTTCAGATCTACTATTTTCACCATAAGATCTATCTCTTTCTCTAGGGAATCTACCACCTCTACCTCTTTGTTTTTGTTCATGTTTCTTGTTCAATTTCTCCTTAGCTTTTAATTCAAATTGATAAGCCTCTTCAATGTTCTCCAATTTGATCAAACTGATTTCTTCTTGGATGGAAACTCTCAAACCATTCAGGTATCTAACAATTCTTTCCACATCATCTTCATCATGTCCAGATCTGATATCTAATCTATAGAATTCCTTAGTATAATCCTTTATCAAGCTATCTTTCTGCCTCAAACTTTGCATTTGCCTAACTAGGTTAATCTAATAATCATAAGATAAGAACTTTCCTTTCAATTTATTCACCATTTTACTCCATACCTTGATTTTGTCTTTGCCTTTCCTCTTTCTGTCCAGCTGCAGATGTTCCCACCATAAGGATGCATGACTTTTCAACTTTGTGCTTGCAATTTTCACTTTCTTATCTTCAGGGACATTTTCATACTCAAAATACTTGTCCATCTCTGTGATCCAATCCACCAATTCATCAGAATCCAACTTTCCACCATACTCAGGAGGATTAAAGTGTGGTGTAGACTTCAAACTTGTCAAAGCCTTCAAGAATCTTTCCTCACCCTGATCCATCATAGGTACAGGTTCTACATCACCTTGTTCTACCTCAATTTCATCATCACTAACATCTTCAAGATGTCTTCCTCTTCTCTGGGCTATTTCAACAGCTTCTAATCTAGCAGCAATTTGTCTCAACATGTCTGCCAATCTTGGATCGGTATCTCACCTCCCATGAACCATCTTGGAAACTCTTTGCAATTGTAGGTCAGATCGCAATCTGCTACCCCACAAAAATTCAACTAGGGATTCACAAGAAGGAACCTTTAAATCTAGATTCGCAAACCTAGATCCAGATCTAACTTGGCTCTGATACCACTTGATGCAAGAGAGGGTAGGAGGGGCCAAGAGATGGCACACGATAACCTAAACCACCTTTCTCAACAACACGTGGAGGAAACAACAACATAGTGGGAGAGAAAAAATGCAGGATCATTCATATATTTACTTCAAATTGATTCATACATGCCGGGTTGTAAGGCCTTCCTAGTTTTGGCCAGATATTAAAATGAAATAAAAAAGTCCTCAAACATATGAGGATCTATAGATAATCTCTATTCTTCTACTAAAACTTCCTCTAAAACTCACTCTAAAACTCCTTCCTAAACTCTAACCAAGAAACTACATTTATACAAGAGGCTACCTAACTGAGTCAGCCTTCAGATCCATAATCAATAGAAGGAATGGTTGGATTTGGGACCACAGGCTTCCCAATGATGGATACCGGCATTAAATCTGTGACCCATAATCAAAGCACAAGTCGGCCTCAATAGAAACTCAAAATAAACCCGTCGGTAAGCAAAGCCAACCAAGTGCCAGACAAGCATCACCAAGTGCTAGAGAAATTATGGAGCACCAAAGAGATAACTGACTAACACTGACAAATAAAGGAAATTGAGCAACACTGAACCAACTCGGTCAAAGCAGGAACCGAGCAAAAAAAAAAAACTCAAATATGTTTTTGGTGACACAAGATTGCCAAGGACTTGAGATGCTCCTACATCACCCTATGTGAAGATAGAGACATGGTGTGCAAGTTGAAGAAAGCTCTATATGGGCCGAAGTAAGCTCCTAGGGCTTGGTATGAAAGGTTAGACAAGTACCTACTTCAGCTTAGATTTAGAAAAGGTAATGCAGATGGTAATTTGTATTTAAGATCTAGTGAAGATGGAATCCTGATAATAGAAGTCTTTGTGGATGATATTATCTTTGGAGGTAATGATGATCTATGTAATAAATTTGCTAAAGAAATGGAAAGTGAATTTGAGATGTCCATGATAGGCGAAATGTTATTCTTTTTTGGATAGTAAATAACTTAGAATTAGAATGGTATCTTTATTTCTTAGACCAAGTATCTCAAAGAATTTCTAAAGAAGTTTGGAATGGAAGACTATAAACTAGTAGGAACACCTATCGTGACTGGTAACAAGCTAACAATTGATGATGAATCAAAGTGTTTTTTTTTAGACCTTGTATAGATCAATAGTTGGACTACAATATCTGACCCACACTAGAATAGATATTGCTAATGCTATTGGAATTGTGGCTAGATATCAGACAGAACCTAAAGAAACACATCTAGCTACTATGAGAAGGATACTGAGGTATCTAAGAGGAACCTGTAAGAATTTTGATATCACTTTGATACCATGTAAGAATTTGCCTAAGGCAAAGAGTAGAAACCAAGATCTAGAAGCTCAAGAGATAGCACAAGAGAGACAAATATGATATGATCAAATGATCAAATAATGAATAATAGATTGAATTGAATTGATTTACAAAGTAGGAGTGCCTAAGTATATAGGCAATGCAATAAGACTACATGATAAGGAGATGATAAGATATCACCCACACTAGGTGGAATCACATGTCCACCAAAGGTGGATCATCCTCCATTGTACATGAAAGTATGTGCAACATGTGCAACAATGAGAGGATGATAATGTGATAAGATCACTAAAGGTGGATCTCACACACAAAGAGGTATGTGATGACAACTATCACACCTAAAGTGGAGAATCTCCTAACCATGTGCTAAAAAGAAATGCAAACTCCTAGGTGTCTCAAAGACAACTAATATGCAAATGCATTATCCTAAGTAAACTTAAGTAAAGTGTAATTAGTGAATACTTAATTACACCAACAGAACCATAGACTATGGCTTATGGTATGACAGAAATGATAGCTTTGAACTTCATGCTTATACTGATTCTGATTGGGTAGGGAATATTGATGACAAAAAAAGTAATAGTGGTGGTGCATATTTCCTTGGGAAAAAGTTGGTTTCTTGGCTAAGTAAGAAACAAGATTGTATAGCACAATCTACTACTGAATTAGAGTATGTTGTTGCTGCCATAAATTGTACTTAGATTGTTTGGATGAAACAAATGCTGATAGACATTGGAATAAATTTTGATGAACCTATGGTTATCCATTATGATAAGACCAGTACAATGAATATGTCAAAGAATCCGGTGATGCACTCTAAAACTAAACATATCTCTATCAAGTATCACTTATTGAGAGACAAGGTGGTAGAGAAGGAAATTAAATTAGAGTAAATCAGTACAAAAGAGAAGATTGCAGACATCTTCACAAAGCCACTTCTGAAAGATACCTTTGAATATCTTAGAGGTATGATGGGGGTTTAGGCTACTCCTAGTCAGAATTAAATGATGAAGAGATGCATCAGTCTAGGGGTTTTCAGAGCCTTATCATAATCAATATTGGATGTAGGGATGTACTCCTTAGGGGGAATGATCATGGAAGAAAGATGTTGGAAAGCAGTTGATGACTCATGGCACCCTTTTCCATTGTTGTAAAAGGGGGGGTGTTGCTATGAGAAAATCCCTACTGTATGGGGAGATTATTTTAGTTGTAGAACTTTGGATTGATATAACTTTGGGATGATGAATTTTCCCATATGTTGACATCAATGCCAAAGGAGGAGATTGTTGGATATTGCTAATGCATGTAGAGGTGATTGAGACATTTAATATGTTTAATCAGTATGTTACTGAATAGGCACTCGTATTATTGTCATTTGTGTTTTGTCACCGATGTCAACATATGTTTCTGTGAGGAGATCAGACTAGTTATCACAGTTTACGGACACTGTACGAATGTTTCAAATGCTGCAAAGTCAGATGAGAGTTCAAGAGGATGTTGTGATCTTATATCCAAGATCACATCATGTAATTTCATATTGGATGAGTTACAGATGTTTTGGTGAAGACTGTTCACTGACTGTGATAGTGAGAAATGACAGAGTTAGTCTCTTTGTTTTGTGTATAGCTTATAGGCGATATGGAATCAGTGCATGTGAACTTCAGAGATGAAAGATAGAGTATTGAAGAATGTTTTGTGAATTGTGAAAGGTATGGAATGCAGGATGATGTCAGCTATGGTGTGTACTCTGGAAGGTGATCTATTTGGAATTTGACTACAAAGATGTAGCGTGTATGATGGATGGAGAACTTGAATTAAGGATGTCAGTCCTTAATTGTTGTAATGTAATCATTGTATACTTGTTCTAGATACTGTGTGTATCTTAGAAAGGGTTTATGTAATTTATTGTAATTAGGAAAGCTTTATGGACCGACCTGCTTATGAGAATTTTAATAAGGTATAAATGAAAGGTCTTTTCTTTGGAAAAGATATGGATGAGTAGAAGATGATATAGAGAGGTTGTGAAAGCTATGAGCTTGTGTTTGTTGTATGTAGAGAAGAGGTTTGTTGGTGGACTTCATTGGAACTGATTAAGAAAAGACACTTGCTGCCAAACAGTTCAAATGATTGTGTATTTCTTCATATACACTTGTGTTGCAAATAGTGAGTTCTGAAGGTGGACTTAACCTTCTTTGGGTAGTGAGCCCTCCCTTTTGTTCTTGACTCCTAATAGGGTCTGTCCTCTAACAAGAACTATGTACTGTAATCACTAGTACATTTGAACCACTTTTTAGACCAACATTTCTGACCAAACATTAAAATGATTTTCCTTGGTTGGTTTATAGAAGGAAAAATTTGATTTTTTTAATCCATACCCATGTTGGTCAAAATTTAGACCAATACTGTGGAGGTTGAAAGTTCGACCAACACGAGCATAATAAAAAAAAAAAGGTTTTGTTTCTCATTTCATTATTCTAGGCATGATGAATTAGATCAAGGGCAACGTGCGAAGGAGGACCACCTGTAAGTAAGGATTTTCACCCTGATTCCTATTCGAGTTTGTAAACAAACTTACACAATTTGGATATAGATTCAAGTCCACTATTTAACTAAATAATTCTAGTCTCTGAGTATAGGGCTTGCTGTTTCTAACAGTTCTCTGTTGTTCTTGTTTCCCTCTAATTTTTTGTTTGAATACTCAAAATAATGACAACAACCTTCTTCAACACCCATGAATGGTCACAGAAATGTCTAACCTAGTTGATCAATCTAGGTCACTTTTGACTGGAATGATTTGAGGGAGTTTGCAAGATATTGAAATAAGTATCTAGTCCACAAGTCTTAACCAGTTTCAAAACCCATTCACCTATTCTCCACTATTACAACCTCCTTTACTTTCATTAACTGAACCCATGGAGCGTATCTGGTTTAGGGCTTCAAATCTAGAAGCAACATGATCTTTCCTCAATTCTGTGCATTAGATTAATTGTATACATGTTCTTGGCTTTCTTTTCACCCAATGGAGAATCCGGAAGTCAAGGTTCCTGTTCCATGACAAAGCTGACAAGAAAACTTTCGGCTAGACTGTCACAGGTTTTACAATCTTGTGGGCACGACACTATAACAAAGGGTAAACAAAACTTAGTATTTACACTTCAACACATAGATACAATGAAAGCTGAGTTATAGAGATGTTCAATTCATTACTGTGTAAATTGCTAGGGCACAATATAGAAATAGACCATGCTCAGGAAATGGAATCTAATAATGACTATGACTGTTATGATAGTCCACTTATTTGTTCCTTGCACACTTTGGTTATGAAAAACAAAACAAGATTGCTGATTGCAAAACCCCTGTATAGGACAGTCAAGAACAACTTGTGTAGATTTTGTGAAGATTTTATTCCATGAAGATCATGTTTCTCTTTTTTGTTCAAGCTATGTACCAATTGGAGTAAATCAATTAGGAGTTTGATGTGAGTAAGATCCTTGAATTGCAAATGAGCCATTGGGTCTATAAGAGTAGGAGATTGAGTTTTCTAATTTGACCATTGCTTCATCTACATCATTGTACCATCATGCTTTAATGCTTATCCATAATATATTTTGAAGCCCCCATTTTGACACATGTAGGGAGGACATTGGAAAATAATTGGGCTTTATACTTGCCAATTGAATTATGTATGATGACATCTCTTTGAGGCATTTTGTAAAAAAGTTCACATTCTTTATTTTTGCTTCCACGTTTTGCATGCATATCTACAAGAGCATTCTGAAGCATGGTATCTGAAAAAAATACACCTTCAATTTTGCATTAATGGATGTCCATACATGTACATATATTGTTCCAAGGCTCCCATTTTATCATAGGAAGGAAGGATGCTTGCAAAGGTTGTTGAATTAGGCTTTACACCTGCTTTGTATTTTCTTGAAAGTTTGTAAAGCCTTTTCAAAATCCATTTTATGCATATCCAAAAATCATTGCAATCCATGAAACCATTTTGTCTTCAAGGATATTTTCATGGGTTGTTTATTCTTTGATGTATCTCCATCCCCTCACACAACTTGTATGCTTCACTTCATACCCTAGTGTGTGTATTAATGAACAAGGATGAGCACAAGCCAACAATAGGAATTGAAACATCTTGTATGAAGAAAAAATAATAACTCATTCAAACTCCTTGAAGAGGTTTGAATTTTATTTTTTTCACCTAGATTATGAGTTCTGTAGTGGCTGATATTTTTCAACTAGTGAATTTTTAAGCTTTGACTAAAATTTTATAATGTTTTTGACCATGGTCAAAGATGTTAGTGATAAAACATCTTTTGTTACTTGTACAGATTATATATTTTGCATAGAGACTCAAAATGACATGTAATTTTTTTAAATTGCATATTTTTTTTTGGGAGGAAAAAAATATGTAAAACATTCAAAATTTGCTATCTCCCTTATGATGCATTTCCTCTTGAAAACATCTCTATATCTTATATTGACCATTAAATCACTACTCAAAAGCAGTGGTATACACTGCAAATGGAAAAGATAATGTTGATGAAGTTGGAATGGCACTTTTAGAGTGCATTTTTTTCTTTCGTTCTTACTATTCCTTCACATGATTGATCATATTTTGTGCTCACTATCATGAGGAACTCTATGACACTCTAAAAGTGCCATTCCAACTTCATCAACATTGTCTTTTCCATTTGCAGTGTATACCACTGCTTTTGAGCAACAATTTAATGGTCAATATAAGATATAGAGATGTTTCTAATGATGTGTTCACTACCACAAGACTGTTGGTGTATATTTCACCAGAGTTCTATTATCCATGATTGCAAAATTGTCTTGTGGTAGTGAACACATCATTAGAAACAAAATACATATCATTTCCTCTCCTCTTGAAAACATCTCTATATCTTATATTGACCATTAAATCACTATTCTAATTGTTCCCTTTATCACTGCTACTCCTTTATACACAATCACCATGATTCCTCATGCTTGGTATGGTTTGCCATTTCTTTCATTACACTGGACATTGCTTCCTTGTAAGATCTAATGGCTTCAATCTTTTTTTATCTCACAACTCATAAGGATTGATGTGATGATAGCCTCATGCTCTTCATTCCATGGCCTAAAACTTTGTACAAAACATGCACCTCTTGATGCTACTACCAACTTTTACTCTGCTCTTTGAAAGATAATATGAAAGCTCTCATTACATACACTGTGGCCATGTAGCTGACTATCATATCAGTGGGTAAGATTTACATCTTTTAATCTGACCATCTTTTCATCATGTAGTCATTATGAAAGTAGTAAATATCATCCCTCAAGCATTGAATAACGTTGTTTTGAGGCACTCTTCTTGAACATGAATCTTTTCTTTCACAACACTGTCATTCTATTTTGTAGAAACACTAACAATAGTATCTTTATGGCATTGTTGATCACGACACCTTCAAATTCATGAAAATATATTAATTCTTGCATCTTTGTCATGATATAGTACCCTCATTTCAATCTTTGAATATCACTACCTTTTAGAAACTATCCCTCTTTTGATTTTTTTGACATCATTCCTTACTGTGGCTATGAGCCTCCATAACAGTGTCTGTTCTTTATTCATTATGCTTTGCAATCATGCATGCATGACCTCTATTATCTCTTGATGAGTATTATAATAGTGTCTTTGTGACTTATCATAAACCATATGAATCATTATTTTTTATCACTTTATACCACTGTGACAGTGGATAAGCATTGAAGAAGAACTTTCTTTAAACATTTCTTATCCACATTGTTTTGGCATCTTTTTAAATCATGAATTGTTACACTTATCATCACCTCATCAAGCCTATTTGACAGTCAAACTTGTCTATAACTAAGAACTCAAAAGTGTTTTTTGTCATTGGGACTAATCTTTGCTTACAAATTTGATCACCATTTATTGACATCCTTTTGATAGTCACTTCTCAAGACTCTTGGATGCATTTTTTTCTTTCGTTCTTACTATTCCTTCACATGGCTGATCATCTTTTGTGCTCACTATCATGAGGAACTCTATGACACTCAAAAAGTGCCATTCCAACTTCATCAACATTGTCTTTTCCATTTGCAGTGTATACCACTACTTTTGAGCAATGATTTAATGGTCAATATAAGATATAGAGATCTTTCTAATGATGTGTTCACTACCACAAGACTGTTGGTGTATATTGCACCAGAGTTCTATTATCCATGATTGCAAAATTGTCTTGTGGTAGTGAACACATCGTTAGAAACAAAATACATATAATTTCCTCTCCTCTTGAAAACATCTCTATATCTTATATTGACCATTAAATTGCTGCTCTAATTGTTCCCTTTACCACTGCTACTCCTTTATACACAGTCACCATGATTCCTCATGCTTGGTATGGTTTTCCATTTCTTGCATTACACTGGACATTTCTTCCTTGTATCATTTCTCTCTCTTTTATAGTGATTGTTACTGTTCTTCACAAGAGTGCTTTTGTCACTTACCATGACTTCCAGAGATCTAAGAATTCAAAACTCTTAGAAACCCTCCTCAAAATAGTAGAGATTTTATTTTCACAAAACAAAAGATGTATCTCCCTGTGAACATTTTAATGAAAACTACTTCTCTTTCTTTGACATTTGCCATTCCTTGTTACTTCCTTCAACAATTTACTCTTTTTCTATGTCTGAAACATGCCTTTGAATGTCCAAAGAATGTTGCTATTCTTTACATGAAATCTACATTTCATCTTTCACTTATGCAAGACACTAGTGTGTACTCTATGCTTTTTGATCTACACACATACTTCTCTCCACCATTTATAGCCTAATTAATTTTCCTGATGATTATAATAGTCACCAACTTGTGAAAACAATATTGTGTCTCAACGTGTAATGTAGTCCTCTCCAACTCATGCTTGAGGAGATTATATAATAATCAACTGATTAATGTTTTTGGTTTTGATGTAAATTCTATTAAGAGATTTTGACCGTCAACTCACTTATGTTTGGAGTCTTCTCCATATTCCGTACTCTTGGCCCAAATTTATTTATCTCATCGATAATAATTGGAAATGAAATGTTTGTATTTCATTCCTTACCATAGTTATCTTCCAAATATGAATTAATCCTCTTCAATGATGATAAATGTTGATGGCAGTCCCAAGTATAGCTTGAATGAAATATTAATTCCTCAATGTGTTCTTGTCTTTGAGACTCTTAAATGTTTTTGTTTTAATTTCTAACTTTTTAATTCAAATTACTATTTATAAAGTTAAATCTTAAATGTCAAAGATCATATAAGATAGATTTAATTCTATTTCAAGCATAACTGGTAAGGGTGATGGTATGTTTCTTGATTACACCCCCCACCAAAATTTAAACTCTTTGAGGTATGTATGATATAAAAAATGAGACCAGTACCATAAATAGGATTTAAGAGATAAGGTCAAGTGGCCCACTTAGACAGAAGGGATATCCAATGGAAGAATGGATACTTCTTAGCTCAAAAGATATTAGCAAATTTTGGCCTTATTGGAGTACTTCCTAAGAGGATGTGACAACATGTCATTGGTACTATATCACACAAAAATTTCTCCTTGTACTCACCAATAGAAAAATCTACATAATCTTGTTCCCTACTCACAAGACTTTGCTCATCACTCATTCATGAGGCTCTATATGGTCTATCATGTATAAATTTCTTCAAATGCAACTTCAAAAAAGATTGTTGATTGCAAAACCCCTGTACAGGACAGTTAAGAAGAACTTGTGTTCTCTGCCTTAAAACTTCATGAAAAAAATGAAATAAATACAAGGAAATGATAATAAATCAATATACCCCAAACACATTATATAAGGCAGGAACTTTTACGCTTGCATCCCTTGTTATATTGGCTCACCCACAGACTTTTGTTTTAGTTTCTTCTTATCTTTAAATTTTTCTAAGGGATTTGTTTATAGTAGACATACACTATCAAGCAAGGAAGAGGTTGTGATCAAGGATACACACCTCATCCATTCATGTTGTAGCTATTGGAAGTTATTCAAATCTTCTATTCAAATTGAATAATATTTCAGCTTATGCCTCTGGCCAAAACTAATAGAATGCCTATGCTACGTGCATTGCAGTAGTGTTGTTGTTTTCTAAACTCACAATAAATATTCTTCAACATTGTGCCATCTTCATTATTTAAGTGGAATAGAGATTCTTCAACATTGTACCAACCTGTATCACCTGCAATGTTTCCTTGCTTATGAAGAGGAATAGTATCACCAAAACACATTATTATCTTGTCTTTATCCCTGCAAGTCAGTGGTATTAACTAAAATTTCTCTTTGCCTTTGTGAACAATATATGTATCAACTCTTATATGCACAACAACACAAGTGATGAACATTCAAATTTTCCTAAGCAGTACTTTGAGCTTTCTTGCCAACACATGTACTATTGTGAAAATCATCACAAGTCCATTTGTTGGAGGAAATCTCACAATACACATGTTTGGAGGTCTGAAGGAAACAAGAGAATTTGAAGAGTCATGACTCTTAAGATTGTACTTAATATAGCCAAGCTTCATTCAATGGTACATTCAAACATGAAACAAACCATTCTTAAACTAGATTAAACTAGTAAACCAAAGGACATACTGATTATAAGTAAACTAGTAAACCAAAGGACATGCTTTTACTACTAAGTCTCTGTTTGTTGGGCATACTGATTATAAGTACATGACATATATCACAAATGTTGCTAATTAAGGTTGGTGGGATGATTACACCTATCCTGAAAAAAGACTGTCAAATCATTATGCTTTCAAATCAATTACCTATCGATGTATCCCTTGCGAGGGAGAGAAGCCAAACACATAAAGAACATGTACATAAACATGGCAATTGAAAAAATTAAATGGATTACACCAAGAAGTACCAAATGATGAATTCTCAATTGTTGTAATGGTAAAGCAATATCAGAACCGTCCATTTCTAGAACTTGATTTTTCTATAGTCCTCATGATTTTTCTTATTTCTTGTCTATGCTTGGTGACGAGATTTTGAACATTGTTGACATACTTAAATGGAATACACAATACCAAATGATGAATGCTCAATTGTTGTAATGGAAAAGCATCAGAATCATCCATTTCTAAAATTTGATTTTGTATAGTCTTAATTATTTTTCTATAGTCCTAATGATTTTGAAAATTGTTGACAAAGAGTGTTTCTTTTTTTGATTATAGTATAAATGATTTTTCTATAGTCGTAATGATTTTTCTTATTTCTTGTCTTTTGTCCCTTTTTGATTTCCTATGTCTGTGCTTCATGACAAGATTTTGTGACCTTCTTTTGATGGTATATTTCATTCACTCTATGTGGAATACTATTTTGTTCACTATTTTATTTTAGCTTCATATTTCTTTCATTTTTCATGGACACAGAGACTACACATGTCGATAAAAAAATGAGCTATTTGATTTAGGTTTACTTTTCATTATTGTAAATGGTTAATATTTTTGATGGTACTCCTTGCTGTATTTCATATGAAAATAATCATATAAAAATAATAAATGTAGTAACGATGGTGCAGTGCATTATTGATATAGGCTCGATGACTCTTGTCAATGTGCCAAACTATCAATGTGGTGGTGGGCAGTGTGTGTTGAAGACTTCACAGACACCGAACAACCCTGGATGACAATTTTGGTGCTGCCCAAATAGAAAAAAGGTTGCTAATGTGTATATATTTAATGTTTCTAATGTAAATACTATTCATTATAATATAAGAACTAATTTAGACTGGGTATCACAGGGAAATAATGGTTGTCGATACTTTAGTTGGGTCGATGACAACTCATCTGGATCTATTTGCCCATCTCCACTTATCCATGATGAAGGATTTGAGTGCAAAATGTGTCAAGCTAGGGAAAATTCCAAAATTATATTTTTACGATGTCTTCTCTGTATTGTAATCACATATCTTTGTTGCGACCATATGCACAGATGAACTCAGGAATTAGTTAGTTTAGTATTTTCATATTGTAACTAATATTTTAATATTGATATGACATAACTTCTCTTTGCCTCAAGTGTGCATATATATGGTTTACATCTTTTTTTAGAATAATTCTTCATGTTTATGGCTCAGGTGAGCCCCAATCTGCTATCAATCACATGATTTAACATATAGTGTTTTCTTGGTTATTCCATTTGTTCCTTGACCTTGACTATGGATTGACTATCATTTTCAAGCTTGAGCGAGGCTTCATACCATGCAGTGTCTGCAGATTTGTATAGAACATTGATTTATGCTGGAGGTAAACTACATGTGTCATGTAAACAACATGGTTGAATGCAATATCTTTTGTGTGTTTTCAAGAGTTTTCCCACCAATACAAGTGTAAATAATGCATTGAACGTAATCTACGAATGCTGTGTGGTATGAAGTCTCGCTGAAGTTTGAGTGCAACATAATATGAAGTCTCCTTTATTCTAGTGAGGGATTGGAATGAGTTCATTTTGGATGCAAAGGAGAATGGGGATACTCAAAGAGGAATTACACTAGCAAATGATAGAAGGTATAAAAATGATAGCTGAGAAACATAAATGCAGATTTCACAACAGCTGAGAAACATAATTGTAGGCATCACGGTCACAATTTTTTGGAGACAACGTAATTGAGTTGTATACCCAAGTGATGAAGTGCAACTTCTGCACCTCCGATTCCAAATTGACACTACGGGATACAAAGACCATAGATAAGGAATAAATTTAGAGAGCGGAGGAGGTCCATAACAACCAAAATAATACAGGACAAACCTCAAGTTAAATGAGGCAACTGATTTTAATAGATTTTTATTATTAAATAATGAAATTTACATATACTAGTGTTAATAAATAATGAAATTTACATATACTAGTGTTCTAAGCCCCCTCATTACATGATTTATTATTGTAAGCCCCCCTAACTTACACATCTAGAAAATGAAACTACAACCTATTGGGATTGAGATAAACCTTATAGAACAATAACAGCTAGGAATGATCGCTTTCCAACATCTATTGAATACATCTTTTGAATACATATGTAGCACATGAATACAAGGTGTAGCTCATGAATACAAGGTCCTCCAATAGATGTATCAACAGATGTTGGAAAGTGATCCTTCCTAGCTGCTGTTGTTCTATAAGGTTTGTTTCAATCCCAATAGGTTGTAGTTTCATTTTCTAGATGTGTAAGTTAGAGGGGGCTTACAATAATAAATCATGTAATGAGGGGGCTTAGAACACTAGTATATGCATATTTCATTATTTAATAATAAAAATCTATTAAAATGTTTGCAGTTGCCTCATTTAACTTGAGGTTTGTCCTGTATTATTTTTGCCATTATGGCCCTCCTTCACTCTCTAAATTTATTCCTTATCTATGGTCTTTGAATCCCACTATGTCAATTTGGAATCAGAGGTGCAGAAGTTGCACTCCATCCCTTGGGTATACAACTCAATTACATTGTCTCCAAAAAGATGTGACCATGATGCCTACAATTATGTTTCTTAGCTGTTGTATCCCAGGACCCCTTATGACCCTTTACGACCATTTACGATCCCTAAGAATACATCTTAGAGGTCTTAAAATGTTGTAAAGGGTCATAAGAGGCTCAAAATGTTGTAAAGGGTCATAAGAGGCTCCTAGGAGGGGCCAGATGAGCTTCCACCTTCACGTGGTTGGCCCTGTTAAGTAGAGAATGTTATACTCTTCTCAAAACAAAGAGAAGCTCAATAATTTAAGGTCTTAGTCCATAGACAAATTAAATTAGACTTACTGTCCAAAACACATAAAAAACATGCACATAAACACAATAACTAAGAAACATAAATGTAGATTTCACAATAGCTGAGAAACATAATTGTAGGCATCATGGTCACAATTTTTTGGAGACAACGTAATTGAGTTGTGTACCCAAGTGATGTAGAGAAACTTCTGCACCTCTGATTCCAAGTTGAATACATTTGTTGGAGGACCTTGTATTCATGAGCAACAAATATAGTCAACTTGGAATCGGAGGTGCAGGAGTTGCTCTGCATCGTCTAGGTATACAATTACATTATCTCCAAAAAGTTGTGACCGTGATGCCTACAATTATGTTTCTCAGCTGTTGTGTCCCAGGACCCCTTATGACCCTTTATGACCATTTACAATCCCTAAGAATACATCTTAGAGGTCTTAAAATGTCGTAAAGGGTCATAGGAAACTCCTAGGAGGGGCCAGATGAGCTTCCACCTTCACACGGTTGGCCCTGTTAAGTAGAGAATGTTATACTCTTCTGAAAACAAAGAGAAGCTCAATAATTTAAGGTATCAATCCATAGACAAATTAAATCAAAGGCTTTTTTGAAGTCAATAAAGAAACAAAAAGCCTTGTCACCTTGAGTGTCCCATATTTTGTCAACTAAGTATCTAAGAGTCGCTTCATGATCTATAGTGGAGTGTTTCGATCTAAAACTAGCTTATTTGTGTGAAATAAGACAAAAAATGTGACTGTTTGTAAACAGTAAAAAACAACGACATAATATTGTTGTGCTTAATTTGATTATATATATATATATATATATATATATATATATAAAATTGTATGTCGATATTTCGACCAACAAAGAATAGAAATATCAATGAGAAAGCTATACATTTCACATTTATTGCGATGATTTTACGTCACAATTTTGACGTACATTGGTCGCAGGGATAAGGCTATAACCGACAATTCTTCTAGGTTGAAGCAATGATTTCAACGTCATTTCCATCGATAGTTCAACCACTGGGGACATCGCAATTGTGCCATAGATTTGAAGTGTGGTATTTTCGACCAAAAAAAATTTGACGACCGTTATGGTCGATTAGCCGACCAATAGGCGTCTAATAATCGACTAAACCTGATCGAAAAACAAGCAAAAATTTACTAGTGAATGTTTCAATAAGCTCCTAATAGGGCTATATCTTCTAACAAGGATAACTATACTCTCAGTACATCATTTTTGGGTGCTAATTCCCACCGGGGTTTTTACCTTTAATAGGGTTTCCCTGAGACCAAAATATTGTGTTATTGTGTTGGTAATCATTGTGTTCATTGGATCTGATATTGCTGCTACTTAAAGTTTAAAGTTTAATAACTTGTCATACAATAGATTCACCCCGCCTCTTAGTTTTATTGTGGACTGTTATTCCTAACAGAAACATATGGATTAATCATGTGTCAAACATTCTATCAAAAGGGTCTAGAAATGAAATATAACATCAAATACATCAATCGGTCTTGTAGAGTCTATAAATGAAATATAGTTCATCAAACACATGTGAATATATATGTAATATGAAATATGTCTAGATCAAATATGAAATTTCCTAGGACTCATCATGACGACTCCTCACTAAGCGGTCAGACCTAGAGTGACTATCATGTCGTGAAGGATGTGCAGATCCCTACAAAGAAAAGATATATAAATTAATATATAAACATTGTACACATCTTAAGTTTGATTTAAATATTATACAAGAAAACATGTTATAAAGTGTGTACACATAGATAATAAATTAAAAACTCACCTATCCACTACTAATGTCATCATTGAGTGAGTCTTGATGACGTACATGATCAATTCTCAAAGGAGTAGGGGCCAAAAAATGGTGCACCCTAATGATCTAAGCCCGCCCAACACATTTGAAAGCAAACAAACACAACAGTGAGAGAGAGAATGTAGGATCTTTCATATATTTCATCATATAGAACCATACATGCTGGGCTATAAGGCCTTCCTGGTTAGGGCCAGATATTACAATGTATTACAAAAGTCCTCCAACATGCAAGGATCTACCAAAATCTCTACTTCTATCTTCTATCAAAATTCCTCTTCCAAAACTGCCCCCTAAACTCTAAACCAACAACTACATTTATACAAGAAGCTACTGAATTGAGTCAGCCTTTAGATCCATAATCAATAAAAGGAATGGTCAAATCTAGGACCACATGCTTCCCAATGATGGATTCCAACATTAAATCTATGATCCAATATAAATGCACAAGTCGGCCACAACAAAAATTAAAACTAAACCCGTCAGTGAGCAAGATAACTGAGCAACAGACAAGCAATGCTGAGCGCCAATGAAAAAACCGACTGCCCATGAGATAACTGACCACACTTAGTAACCAAAGGAAACTGACCAACTAGCAACCAACTCAGTCAAAGTAGGAACCGAGCTACACAGACAAACTCCAAATTGTTTTTGGTGACACAGGATTTCCAAGGACCTGAGATGCTCCTGCATCAGACACCTGGGGTTATTTTGAAATGATTCTCTAAATCATTTGGTAGGTCTGGTTCAAGCTACATCCAACTCAGACTATGAAATCCATGAACTATCTTCCATCGGTCTATTCTTCCACTTTACTAGATATTCCATATATTGTTTCCCTCTTGTACTCTTGCCAGCTCTTTCCTTCAAAATCTGTTCAACTTCATCATTCTACTTAGGATATTCTATCGGTACTTTCACTTCTTCATCAGGTTCATGATACTCATACAAATTAGAAATGTTGAAAATAGGTGATATGTCCATGTCATCAGGTAACTCAATCTCATATGCATTTCCACTCTCAAATTTCTACAAAATTTTGCAAGGTCCAAACTTCTTCATCTTCAGCTTCCCATATGTTCCAATAGGAAATCAACCTTTCTTCAAATGAACCATCACTTCATCATCAACATCAAAAGTTTTATATCTTCTTGATCTATCAGCTTTGTCTTTGTATTTCTGGTTACTATCTTCCAGCTTCAGCTTCACATCTTCATGCAATGTCTTCATGTACTCAACAAATTTTACTCCCTCAACACTTTTATTATTCTCATTAGCAATGTCTCTCAAATCAAATATTCCTCTCGATTGTGTGCCATTCATAATCTCAAATGGTATCTTTCCAGTACTCCTATTCATTGAATTTTTGTATGCAAAGTCTGCTTGTGCCAACACAGAATCCCAATTACTCGGTGTGTCTCCAACTAAACATCTCAAAATATTTCCCAAACTTCTATTCACAACTTCAGTCTGTCCATTGGTTTGTGGGTGAAATGTAGAACTATATTTCAACTCAGTGCCAAATTTCTTCCAAAGGGTTTTCCAAAAGTATCCAATAAATTTACTGTCTCGGTCAGAGATAATACTCCTCGGTAATCCATGTAATCTGACAATTTCCTTAAAGAAAAGATCTGCTACATGTACTGCATCTGATGTCTTTCTACAAGGTATAAAATGTGCCATCTTTGAAAATCTATCCAAAACAACAAATATAGAATCATTACCTCTTACTGTCTTCGGTAAGCCAAGAACAAAGTCCACACTGATGTCAATCCAAGGTTTCTCAGGAACAACAATTGGTGTATACAATCCAGTATTCTGACTTACTCCTTTTTCAACTTGACAAATTCCATAACTCTTCACAAATTTCTGAACATCTTTATACAATTATGGCCAGTAGTACTTCTCCTTAAGCAAATTCCATGTTTTATCAATACCAAAATGTCTAGCCAAACCACTACTATGTTTCTCCTTTATCAGATTAGTTCTCATTACTGCTCTCGGTATACACAACTAAATACCTTTAAAAAATATGCCTTCTTGAATAAAATATTCATCCCATTTAGTATCTTTTTGATTTTGAATAGGTGCTCTGCACTTTATCCATGGCTTAGAAAAATTAGGGTCAAACTCATAAGAATCTCTCATCTCATCAAAACTAAGAACTTCAATTTTCATCTCGGTCATCAAAGATCTTCTTCTACTCAATGCATCAACAACTCGGTTAGTGACTCCACTCTTATGCTTTATCACAAATGTGTAACTTTGCAAATACTCAACTCATTTCATATGTCTCTGATTTAACTTATTCTGACTACCCAAATATTGTAAAGCCTTATTATCAGTGTACAACACAAATTCACTCGGTATCAAATAATGTCTCCATTTCTTGAGTGCTTGAATAATAGCATAGAATTCTTGATCATACATAGAATATTTCCTTCTAGCATCATTCAACTTTTCACTAATGAAAGCAACAAGTTTACCTTCTTGAATCAACATAGCTCTAATTGCACTTCCACTTGCATCACATTCTACTTGAAATACCTTACTGAAATCAGGTTATGCCAAAACAGGGAATTCAACAACCTTCTGCTTCAAAGTCTTAAAATTTTTTTCAGCTCCATGTGTCCACTTGAATTCTCTTTGGTCTCCTCTCATAGTCTCAGTCATAGCATTACAAATTGAACTGAAATTCCTTATGAACTTTCCATAAAAACTTGCCAAACCATGAAATAATCTTACCTCACTAGCATTCATAGGTGTAGGCCAATTCAAAATAGCTTCAACCTTTTCAGAATCCATCTTCAAACCATCAACTGAAATAACAAATCCCAAATACACAATTTCCTCTTTCATGAATGAACACTTTTTTAGATTTATCAACAACTTTTCCTCTTTCAATCTCTGCAAAACTTGTCTAACTTGCAACAAATGTTCTTCTCTGATCTTATTGAATATTGGAATTTCATCAAGATATACAATCACAAACTTACCCAAGAATTTCTTCAAAACTTCATTCATTAGCCTCATAAAAGTACTTGGTGCATTAGTTAAACCAAAGGGCATAACCAACCACTCATACAAAACTTGTTTTGTCTTAAAAGCAGTCTTCCATTGATCACCCTCTCTGATTCTAATATGATGATACCCACTTTTCAAATCAATCTTTGTGAAATACTTTTCTTTGGAGTCAAACTGTCCATTATGTCATCCATTCTCGGTATAGGAAACCTATACTTTGCCACTGCTATCTTATTGATTGCTCTAGAATCGGTACACATTCTCCATTCTCCATTATTCTTTGGTGCCAATACAATAGGTACTGCACAAGGGCTCAAACTTTCTCTAATCAAGCCTATCTCCAACAACTCTTGAATTTGTCGGTTCAATTCCTGATTCTTGGTAGGTGTCAATCGATGAGGTGCCTTATTCGGTAAACTAGCTCCAGGGATTAGATCCATACAATGATCAATGCTTCTTTTTGGTGGAAAACCATTAGGTACATTATCAAAAATGATATCACTATACTCAGTGAGTAACTTATCAATCTCCTCAGGGACATTGTCCTCTATTTTCTTACTCAGTTTTTTAGGGATCACAACAAAACATACATCATTCTTCTTCAAAGAGTCAACAAACTTTCTTCCCTCCATCAAAGAAACTTTCAAAGATGTGTAGACATTACTAACAGGTTCTTCCATCAATGGTAACAAGATTTGTTTCTTTCCATCAGCCACAATTTTATACTTATGCAACCTCCCATCATATATAGCATGTCTATCATATTGCCAAGGTCTACCCAACAAAATATGACAACAATCCATAGGCAGGATATCACATAACACCTTATCATAGTACTTTCCAATCTTCAAATTCACATAACATTGTTCAATTACCAGGAGTGTATGCTCATCTTTGATCCATGAAATTTGATAGGGCTTTGGATGCACCAATCTTTCCAACTGCAATTTTGTGACCATCTCTTCGGATACCAGATTCTCTGAGCTACCACTATCAATGATTACCTTCCAAAATTTATCAGAAACTCTACATCTATTCTTGAACAAACTTTTCCTTACTGGATCTTCCTTCTTGCTTTCATTCCACAGTGCTCTTCTTACCATCAAGTTATTTTATTTCTCAGGTTCATTCGGTGACTCTTCTTGCACAAAATCATTTCTACTGCTACTAGCCTTCCTACTAGTATGTGTACATTCAAAAGATATATGTCCTTCTTCTTCACAATTGTAACAAGTTCCTCAGAAACTTCCTCTGCCATAACCACCTCGGTAGTCACTGCCTCTACCTCTAGATGAACTTTCACCTTTCCACTCGGTCTTGCCTTTGTCTAGATTTGTCTTTTCTGGTTTAGATCTACCATTTTCACCATTAGATCTACCTCTTCCTCTAGGGAATCTACCACATCAACCTCTTTGTCTTTGTTCATGTCTCTTGTTCAATTTCTCCTTGGCCTTCAAAGAAAATTGGTAAGCCTCTTCAATGTTCTCCAACTTAACCATACTAATTTCCTCTTGGATGGAAACTCTCAAACCATTCAAGTATCTACCAATTCTTTCCACATCATCTTCATCATGTCCAGATCTAATATCTAATCTATATAATTCCTCAGAATACTCCTTTACCGAGCTATCTTTCTATCTCAAGCTTTGCATTTGCCGAACTAGGTTAATCTGATAATCACAAGGTAAGAACTTTCCTTTCAATTTATTCACCATTTTATTCCATACCTTGATTTTTTCTTTTCCTTTCCTCTTCCTATCCAGATGTAGATGTTCCCACCATAAGGATGCATGACTTTTGAACTTTGTGCTTGCAATCTTCACCTTCTTGTCTTCAGGAATATTTTCATACTCAAAATAATTTTCCATCTCGGTGTTCCAGTCCACCAATTCATCAAAATCTAGCTTTCCACCATACTCAGGAGGATTGAAATGTGGTGTTGACTTCAGACTTGTCAAAGCCTTCAAAAATCTTTCTTCACCTTGATCCATAACAGGTACAAGTTTTGCATTCACCTGTTCTTCCTCAACCTCATCATCACTAACATCTTCAAGATGTTTGCCTCTTCTCTAGGCTGTTTCAACAACTTCTAACCTAGCAAAAATCTTCCTTCACATATTTTCCAATCTTGGATTTTCATCTCACCTTCCACAAACCATCTTGACAACCCTCTGTAATTGCAAGTCAGATCGCAATCTGCTACCCCACAATAATCAACTAGGGCTTCAAGAGGAACCTACAAACCTAGATCAAGATCTCACCTCACTTTGATACCACCTAACATAAAGCAAGGAGCAAGAGGGGCCAAACAAAGATGCACCCTAATGATCCAAGCCCGTCCAACACATGCGGAAGAAAATAAACACAACAGTGAGAGAAAGAATGCATGATCTTTCATATATTTCATCATATAGAACCATACATGCCGGGCTATAAGGCCTTCCCGGTTAGGGCCAGATATTACAATGTATTAAAAAAGTCCTCCAACATGCGAGGATCTACCAAAATCTCTACTTCTACCTTCTATCAAAATTCCTCTTCCAAAACTGCCTCCTAAACTCTAAACCAACAACTACATTTATACAAGAAGCTACCGAACTAAGTCTATCTTCAAATCCATAATCAATGGAAGGAACGGTCAGATCTGGGACCACATGCTTCCTGATGATGGATACCAACATTAAATCCATGATCAAATATAAATGCACAAGTCGGCCACAATAGAAATTAAAACTAAACCCGTCGGTGAGCAAGGTAACCGAGCAGCAGACAGGCAATGTCGAGCGTGAGTGAAACAACCGACCACCTAGGAGATAACCACACTTGGTAACCAAAGGAAACTGACCAACTATCGACCAAATCAGTCAAAGAAGGAACTGAGCAACATAGACAAACTCCAAATTATTTTTGGTGAGACAAGATTGCCAAGGACCTGAGATGCTCCTGCATCATAACAAGAGGCATATCCTGGTAGACAAAAAATATATCATATATATACATGTCCATATATATATAAATTGATTGAAATTTAGAAAATAAATTTACGTAACATTAAATACATATATAATCTTATTTATACTTGTGTAGGTGGTGGAAACTAATAGCTCAGATTACCTAGCCTCAATCCTATCAACCAAGGTATCAAGATTTTTCTGCGTCTAGTCCAAGCTCAACTCTGCATCTGCAACATGAGTAGACCACACACACCTCTCTAATGATGAATGCAATGGACTAACCAAATGAGATGGTATGGAAGTCATATCATCATGTGTCACCAAATCTAGATAACCCATAGTGGTCATGTTGAACTCAACATCATCAAGGCCAACATCAGAGAACTAATGCCTTGCACTGACTAAAGGGTCTGTACACTGTGCCTCTCCCTGTGCAGCAATAAACTAGTCAGTAGGTGGATCCTCATGAGCATTGCCACTATGGCCACGGTCTAGGTGAGAAGGATGTGGCTAAGCACATTTAACAATACCTACACAAGATCTAACCTATGATACAAGGATATCACGCTCTTCTGCTATAAATGCATATGCATCCAATAGATCCTTAGCCAAACTAGTCAATGTGACATATGTCATCTCTCCTGTAAGTCCCTCCAGGCTAGAAAGTGAAGGGATGCCTACTGCACTATATATGTCATGTGTGGTCCTGCTAGAGGATGCTCCACATGACAATATGGAGTGTCATCGAGACATCAGGTACTGATCAGCCTGGTCACTAGATATGGATGTGGCAGCTACTACAATTTCCCCACACTATCAATCCCAACTTGAAGCTGGGTGCTATGAATAACATCATTTGCAACAGGACCCAATGAAGGAGCTATAGCAGGTGCCCACTGACCAATAATGGCCCTGTGTACTGGCATTTGTTGATTAGCTTGATGAAAATCATCTCTAGTAGAAATTTTGCCATGCCCCTATCCTAGATGTGCTAGAAAATGAGTGTAATTAACAACCCTCCCTAAATGAACCTCAACAAAAATCTGTTGTGCAAAGTACAATGGAATCTGGTCGTTATTCAGATACCAACCATGGGTAGCTAAAAATTGTGTGTATATCAATGCTGATATAGCAAGATCTTGACACCTGGTAACCTAATACCCCTTCACATAATTTAAATCTACATAAGATGGGAAATCCTCCCTTTTGAGGGTTTCTTTAGGCACTAAAGCCTGTACCTCCTTAAGAGAAAGACCAGAGCCAACCTC